>CM060424.1:62812503-62996850 GCA_030545235.1 Helianthus tuberosus | reverse complement strand
ATATGAAAAAAAGTAAAAAAAATAAATAAAAAGTTGGATTTTCGGATATCCGATTCACTATCCGAATCCGTATCCGAAATTTCGAATATCCGAATTTCGGAAATTTCGGATACGGATTCGGATAGTGAAATCTGATATCCGAAAATTTTGGATATCCGAAATTCGGATATCCTGTTTTGAACACCCCTGGGTAAAAGTGAGTCCCATTATTATTAGATAATTAGTAATATTTTTATTAATAAGGGTAATCTTGTCATTTCACACTCACTTAACACAAAAAACTAACCATCATCTATGCTAGGGACTATCCGAGAACGAATGTTCAAAAGTTGGGAACTATAGCTGTAATTTTAGAAATGTAGGGACTATAGGTGAAAACGGAGCAAACCACAGGGACAACTGGGCACTTTTCTCTAGATATTATTCAACTGTTCATCAATTTAAGATTTAAAAAAGATGACTGACGGATCTAGAAAATAGTTACAGGGGTAATGTTTAAAATTTTTCTTTAGGGTCAGCAAAATCGGAAAAAACGTCGAATTTTCAAAAAAATTACACCATCACCACCGCTACCCCTTGTTATAAGGTATATCAGCCCTTGCAAAAGATCTTAATGTATGTCACATCGTTTTGTTTTTAGCGATTAATATATGTACAAAGAGAAAATTTAGAGATAAACTTTTACGACATACAATGTTTTAATACTTCAACAAAAAATGTAACAAAAAATAGTAAATTTAGAGAAAATTCATCTATTTGCGTTACAGATTTCGTGAGGGCAACGTAGGTACCAATGGGGTGGTGGTCCATTGGCAAAGACAAAGCCTTTAAAACACCTAGGTTGAGAAGGGGAAGGTCTTGGGTTCAAGTCCCATTGACGACAGAGGATTAAAAGAAATTAGTCGTTCAAAAAAAAAAAAAGCAACGTAGGTAGTGAACAACGCCCCCATGTATTCAGGCGTGTAGTTACTAAAAAATGTATGTGTAGAAAACAAGTGTCATGTGGACGATAGACGATTAAATGGTGAAATATTTTGTGTGAACTGTCTAAAAATGTATATTTACTATGATTCTACGGAAGACTTTCAAAATGCAAGTTAATTGTACACCTTCAGTTTTAATGTGTATCACCAAAATCTCTATAAAAAACATCAGCAATACAGTTTAATTAGGGATGAAAATTGATTAGATGAACCTATTAACATGATATGACATAGAGTTAAATATATTTGTGTTTGAGTTATACATGTTTCGTGTCTAAATAGGTTGACACGTTTATGATACGATTAAATTTGTGTTTAAATATATTCAACCCGCCTAGCAAGTTTATGACCCAATTAAACCCATTTAATTATTTAGTCCCATGTGTGTATATATATATAAGATATATATAGGACAAGGATCCGTTAGAAACCACCCTTTATTGCGAGAACCGCGATAACCAATGTGAACACAACCAAAAATACCTAAAAATAGCTAAAAAAACACAAGTTTTTTATTTTTATAAAAAAAAATTGAAACTTTTAGTATAATTTTTTTAAATATATATATATATATATATATATATATATATTGCTACTAAAAGTAGCGATTTTAACTTAAAAAATATTTAAAAAAAAATTGTGTGTTTTTTTGATTTTTTTAGGGTTTAGTTTTTAGCCTTTTAGCTTGGGTGGGGGGGGGGGGGGGGGTTAGGTTTTTGGGGGGGTGGGGGAGGGGGGTTTAGGTTTTTGGGAGTTTTAGTTTTTAGCATTTAACTTGGGGGGGGGGGGGGGTCGGTTTTTTTTAGGTTTTTTTAGCTATTTTAGGTTGTGTTCACATTGGTTCTCGCGGTTCTCGCAATAAAGGTGGTCCTCGCATGAACCTTACCATATATATATATATATATATATATAGGGTTGGGATTTAGAGAAAACGGTGAAAAGTGTGAGAACGTGAGAACGCTTATGGATCGTCCGATCAAAACAATCTATGGACTAGATTGGCGCGATGACGTTTTCGTAAATAACATCAAATTTATTACGTGGGCGCGCTTCATTAAGGGTAAAAAGCGTCTTTTGACTACTCCAAACAAAACGCCATCTCGTGAAAATAAAACGTCAAACAAAAATCACACACCATTCTAACTAAAAACGCCATTAGATATAAAACGTCAAACTTAATTATAGTAAAATCCCGCCTAAACAAACCGCCAAAAAAATCCTATATATACAACAACTCAGACCTTCAATTAAAAACTTACACAAAAACCCCAAACGCCATAATTAATATATACCATTCGTCTGATAAACGCTAGAAAACCCAAACATCAAATATATTGTTGTCAATAAAGTGTAGCTGTATGGGGTGGACAACATCTATCTATCACCATACAACAACACTTTATTGATGTTAACATGATCAAATTTACAGTTTTAAGATGGTTTATTTTGCGGCGTTCTTTTTCTCTGTCAAACGCCAAAAAAGATAACATTTTGGCTGAAAGGGTGTAAACTCAATAACATTTTGCTGCATGAGATGGACAAAAATTGTAGAAAAAGAGACTGATTTCAGACTTTGTGTTTCCAAACAGCGACAAAAAAACTACTTGAAAAAAAAAAAATAAAAAAAAAATCATACGAAAGTCGAAACAGCCAGTGAAGATACTTCAAAAGAAGAAAGAGACTGGTGATAGTGAAGATTTGGAAGATCAATATTTATTTTGTTTAATTTTCTTTTTTCACTTGATTGTTATATAATAACAACGCCATATCTAACAAAAACGCAAAAAAGCCAATTGTCTTACACCTTTGGCGTTTATCAAACCATCATAAATTTACTTTGGACACTATTATAAAAAAACCAAAAAAAAAAAAAAAAAAAAATAATAAAATAAATAAAAAACAAACTTGAAATGTAACTAGAAACGGTAACTACAAATCAGTAATATTGAAGATAGGGAAAATTTATAATATTAGAATCTAAAAAGCCAAACTTGAAATATGTGACGTGTTACAAACTTCAGAGATAAGCTTATAAAAAACAATAATTACAAACAGTAACTGAAAAGACTAATACTTTATTATAATAACGCACCGCCTAACTTAGGCGCCAAAAAGAGATCCTATAAAATGATATGTCCTCAGCAACTTCCATTTGATCAAACCAAAAAAAAAAAAAAAAAAACAAACGCCGATACTACTAAATACCACTCACTGTATGTAACACCCCGTGTTTTCGAGAAGTCAAAAGTCAAGTCAACGACCGATTATACGAATATTGACTTATAGAAAATTCTTTATTTTGATTGTATTATGTGGAGTAAGTGTCGTTAATTTCAATAAATCGACGTATGTTAATCGCTATTCAATCGACCTACGACTGTGAATTATAGGAAGTAACAATGCGATAAAGTTAACTAAACGATAATCAAACTATGCTAATCAAATCGGCATCGAATCGCAACTCGAACTACGCATTTTGGTTATTTATATACGTGTGTGTGTGCCTTATGTGTTATCTGTGCATGTTTAATTATGTTATGTGTGGTAATCAATCGAACTCGAATCGAAACCCGAAATGCAATCGAACTCAATCGACATTGAACTCGAATCACAATCGAACTATGATAATTAGTGGAGAAAGGATAGCGCAAGATATGAGTGGTTGGGATTAAAAGTAATTTGACTAGGAAACCCTATCGTATCGAACCGCTCGCAACCGAAATCGAAATATCAAAAATCGTCGCACCGAACACTCGAAACGTGCAGCTGATCGATCAGGCTACCAGCCGATCGAACAGCCAGCCGATCGGACTGCTGTCCGATCGGACAGGCTGTCCGATCGAGCTGCCTGGCCGATCGGCCAGCACTTTCCTCAATTGGCATCCTATAAATACCCCTGTCATTGTCATCCTTTCCACTTTTAGAAACCTATGTTCGACCAGCACGCTTAGCTCATCCTTTTCTCAGATTCCTCTCGATTACGGTAAGATTTCGTCCTAAACCTTGTACTTTCTTGATCTACACGCACTCCTACACCTTTCTATCTTTCAAATCTTAACTTTTAACCGTGAAATCATCAAGATTCAAGTGTTCTAGGATGATGTCATCATGGGTTCTTGAAGAACTTCATGTTTTGGCCTCAATCCACCAAGAATAACTTGGATCTAGCCGATTTCCACATTAACAAACAAAGATCTTTCATAGATCTGAACATATATGCGGTTAAAAGGATTGGAAGATGGATTTTCCAACTTTGTTTCAACTCTTCTTCACTCAATACCTTCAAACCGATAAAAACGGAGCCTTTGCCGGCTTGCAAATCACTCCGGTGATTGCATGGCTCAAGATTCGGATTCTATCCACGAGGTTAACCGATTTCGGGTTAAACGTTAAACTCCGTTCCTAACAGTTCACCGGTCGGATTTGGGTGATTCCTCTCCGACCAGGGGAACCACGTAAGGACGAGGGATCTATGGTTCGACTCGTTGTCAAAATACCTCAATAAAACGACAAACAAACAGAACAACCAAGTGTTAGACGAATAGGCTGATCAGGTCAGGGTGCTGACCGATCGGACTGCTGTCCGAACGTACAGCCAGCCGATCGGACAGTCAGCTGATCGATTGGCCAGCCGATCGGTTAACACATGGTCCCACACTTAATCAATTTATTTTGAAGACTAGTATTGAACGAACTGTTGTTCGATCGAACTACTGTCCGATCGGATTACTCTTCGGATCATGAGATACTATACTTCAACACTTAATCGATTTTTCAACATGTTCGATGCACTAGGATTGCCACCCGATCGAACAGCCGTCCGATCAGGTGACACCCTGCTGAGAACTCGTCATGGTTGTTCATGCATGTTGTTCGATCGAACAGCATTAGTGTTATTTGATCGAACAGTTGTGCGATCGACCAGCTAACCGATCCACTACACCATACTTTGCATTTCATTTAAAGTTTTTGACTTGTTGACCTGTCCGATCGAACACCTGTCCGATCCAAATCAAATCACTACAATTCATTAAAATACCCAACCGATCGGGTCGCCGGCCGATCGAACAGCCGTCCGATCAACCGACCTGAAGGGTAAAGGTACTTCAATGTTTTCAAAATGCTACAACGAAAACTTCAAACGACAAACCATCATACACAAACACATCATTTTTAAAGGAATAAACAATCAACTCGAACAGCCATCCGATCGGCCTACCGACCGACCGGACAGCGGACCGAACAGACTGTCAACCGAACGGTCAGCCGTCCGATTGACCAGCTGTCCGACCCTCCAACACTTGTTTTCCATTTTATGCGTCAGTTATCGTTATGATATCAACTATTCAGGCTAACTTTACTCGCTAAGCGCTCCCTTCAATCCATCAACCACTGTGAGTATACTCGATCCCTTTTGCTTTATGCACTTTTGGGTGTTACATACGTTACAACTATTCAAATCACATCAAACACACTACTCAATACTATTTGAACGCTAACTGTTAATACATGTTATACGTGGCTTATGAATGCTTGTTTGTTATGTTTACACATGGAATGTTGTCTACCTGCCTTAGCAACGATAGTACTATAGTTTGGACTCAGCACCCGTTCACACGGGGGTTGTTAAGGACAATTACTTGCATGGATTACGGTGGTAATCATGTGTTGCGAACTGCATTTGGCAGTCAACCCGCAGTCATTGGCATCGATGGATCTATGTCGATAACTAACGTGCTTCATTTCACTATGTGTACGTGCTGGTTATGCGTAAACGAATTCGAACTCTATATGCTATTATCAAACTTGTATGATCACCTTTACATTATATGTATTGATTTTATTTTAACATATGTGACAGGTGCTTAGGATGCACATCTGGTAGGAATTTGAAGCTAGAATAAAGCTTTAGAGCCCAACAAATAGTTGTCTGTAGTAATTGAATCAAGGGTCTCTAGAAGCAGATAAACAATTGCTCTATTTAAATCTAAGTTGTCGGAACAGAATGATTTGCCTAGACTTTATCTGTAATAACTTGTTTACTGTTTGAGACATGGTATGGGACATGTTATTTTAAATTGAATAGTAATGATAATTGTTATGGAAACTTCTGGACAATCTGTTTCGCTCAGTGCCATGCCCCGATGTTTCCGCCATCGGTTGGGGTGTGACAGATTGGTATTAGAGCCATAACTATAGGGCATTAGGCAAGACACGACCTAGTCCAGGTTGATGTCTTAGATACATAGTCTATAGTTAAGAACCAACAAACCGACTTGTGCATATCCATTAGGGATTATGTACGAGCTTATCTCTCGATATTCTCGCTTATGCTACACTATCACTGCACTCGAATTTTCGACTATGAAAGAGTAACTAAATCAAGATTAGGTGTGGAAATCTTCAAACTCTCGACTGAAGTTACAAATCAACCCGTAATTTTATCTACAAACGGGGAAAATTATGCCAAATCAGGAGTGAAATCCATATTTTGATGAATAATCTCCTCTATTTTATTAAAAACGGGAACGAAGTTGTTGAGCTAGGGGTGAAACCCTAACCTTGACGACTTGTTCTGCTCATTTTACAAAACTCTCACCAAAGTCTCGACGGACTCCAACGACCTGAAATCACAATATGACTAACGGGAGGTGTGCCAAACGCCTAAGAATCGAGGCAAAAGCATAATCCTGAAGGTCAAATGTGCACACCAGGTCCTTGCGAATAGTCGAACCACTTTGGGTGGTCGAAGTCTACTAGCCGCAGACAATCTATATCTCGAATTTTTATGTGTTTAGATTTTGAGCCCGCGATTGCTGACTCTGATGATTCCTCGATTTTATGTGCTTGTATATATGTTTACCTGTTTAGGTGTTTAAATTATGGAGATTTACTAGATTTTTGCTTTCACTTCACTCGACACACGCGACTCACACTGCATCTCTATCTCAATACGCTGACAAATCGCTGAACTATAGACGACTTTATGCTACGTTATACGCTTATACTACACGACTCGATATGCTAAACGCGATCGCTATATTCGAACGCTCGCGAACTGATAATGATAGATTTCTGTAATCTGACTGCCTCTTGTACTTAAATACTTCTGTGGTTTACGTGTTTCTGTGATTATGTGGTCTATATGCTTACGTGATTATGTGTTTACATGAATATGCGTGTTCCTGAGCTTTATTAAACGTTAGATGTGTGAGGTGAGATTCGAATACGTTGTGTTGAGTCCTGTGACGATGTCTGTTGCAGACAATGTCATCTGGATCCCGTCACACACTTTCTCGTCAAGAGAAGAGAGATAAACGCCTTGCTGCTATCATCGCCAAACAGGTAGCAAAGGCCGTAAGTGATGTCTACGAGAACGTCAGCAAATCGTCCGAGGAGTCGAGAACCGAAGCTCCCAAAGCTGCTACCAAGACTACTTTCAATTTCAAGCAATTCAAGTCGTGTGGGCCAAAAGAATTCACTGGCGAGGGAGGTCCTACTGCACTATTCCAATGGTTCGATTCCATTGAGGTCACTCTACGACAGAGTGGTTGCCCTGATGACCTCCGTACTCTGAATGCTACCGGCGTCTTCCAGTCCCGTGCACTAGACTGGTGGACGGCCGAGAGGAACAAGCGAGGGAACGATGCAGCCTACGGTCTGTCGTGGGACGAGCTCAAAGAAGTCATGCTAGAGGAATTTTGCCCTCCTCACGAACGTCAAAAGCTAGAGGATGAATTTTGGCACATACATCAACATGAAGGTGACAATGCTGCGCTCACTGCTCGCTTCAAACAGCTCAGCATCATCTGCCCCGACCAAGTCAAGACTCCGGAGATCGCAATCAAGAAGTATATTGTTTCACAATACACGAAAACAAAAGAAACAAAGGCATAAGACAGCATCATCCTTTGTTCAGCCGAATGCTCATCCAAGGTTTGGATTTGCACTGACTATCTTCGGGCAGTTGTTCCTAAAATGGCTCGTATCGCCACAGTTGTAGCAAGTACCACGCGGGAAACGAGCTTGAGTAGGGTTGACTTGTGGTTGGTTAGCAGCAAGGTTTGTAACAGCTTTGTGTTGGGCAACAAAGCGGCATGTATTAATCAGATGTCCCCACCGTCCACAGTAGGTACATTTGGAGCAGGGTATGAGGTTTAAATGATGACGGTTACATCGCTTGCACCATGGGGCAGCTCCCAAGTACGGCTTCCTAGCTGGTGGCATCGCTACCTGGCTAGGTCCCGCTTGATTAGGTGTAACCGCTGCGGGTTTCATTGAAGCCTTACGCTTCCTTGATTTTGGTGCAGGCTTGACTTCCGCCGCCTTCGATGGTTCTTGAGTGGCTTCATTGTCGAGACGAGAGACTTCATTGTTGAGACGAGCCATGGAAATGCCTAGATCCACAGACTTCAGTATCACCTCGCCTATTTGCTGGGCAAATTTGGCTGTTTGCTCGGACATTTGACCAGTGCTGAGAGGAATAGACATTCTAGAAGAAAATGAAAGACAGAGGAAGAAACGAGTGAAAGGTTATTGGATAATCAATACAGAATGGTAACGAATGAAAATTGTGATCATTTGTTTGTTACCTAAGGCAAACAAATGAGACGGTGACTAATCAAAGTAAATGGGTCAAAAATAATGTATCGCGAAGACATGCTCGCCTATAAGTGAACACTCATCCCAAGAATTCCCAGGTAAGCACAACTGGTCTCGCGTCTGATGAGATGTATACGAAGTGCTTGCCTAGCCAGAAAACCCAGAATACAGGCATTCACCCTTCCAGTTTGCACGTGTTCACATTATTTAAAACCCAAAACCTTGACGAAGTTTTGAAAACTCAAAGGGGTTCAAAACCATATAATAGAGAGTTCAAAACCTAGTAATCAATCATCCTAGAACAGATGATTAGTTTTCAAAGCGGTTTTGAAATTTATGTTCTTGTTGTGGTCGTCGCCTAAGGATAGGTGACGGTATTGTTTTATGACTAAACGCAAGTAAACTCGCGTTAGGGTCCTAAGAAGGTTATAGACTAGGTCAAAGCATTACTAATTACTAATAACCTAATTCCCTATAACCATTGGCTCTGATACCATCTTTTCTGTCACACCCCGACCACGTGGAACATACTAAACGTGGCGGAAACATCGGGGAGTGTTGTAACAGAATTAATTGTTTCAAATCCATGGCAATTGAAGTTTCGTTTTATTAATTAAAAGTGTTACAATGTCTAAACAAACAAAGAAATACAACTTAATTAACTAGTCTTGCATCTTTTATTGTCACTAAAGCCCAAGTCTGCCTATGTGTATCTTGATCATCTTATGCAACAGCTCCTGAAAAACACATGTGAAAATAGGTACGTCAGCATAAAAATGCCTGTGAGATACATAGGTTTTGTGAAAATAAGATTCATGACTTATGTTTAAGAAAATGTTTAGTCATGAACCTTGTTGTTTGCTTTGTCTTTTAAATCATTTGAAAAACGATAAGATCAGATGATAAGTATAAATAAATGTAAGGTTAAATGAATAACCAAGTAAGATATGTTTGCATAAGATAAGTTGTTTATAAATCAATGTCTTGTGAAAAGTATGTTATTTGTATGAAATGTTCTATATATCAAACTGAAATGATTCAAATAGCGTTACGACATGTAATACCATACAAACACTTATATATAGGAAGTACCCGCGGCGTATCCACCATGCTTGTATCATATTACACACGCATCGTTACTTAATCACTTAATCAAACCAAACCAAACAATGTAAAATGTTCATGTCAAGATGTAAATCATGTCAAAATGTCTATGTCAAATATCCATGTCAAATGTCTATGTCAAATATCCATGTCAAATGTCTATGTCAAATATCCATGTCAAATGTCTATGTCAAATATCCATGTCAAATGTCTATGTCAAAATGTCATGTATGGCAAGTGAAATGTCTCAACTAAACCATATGCACAACAACAAAGTATTGAAGTAAAACTTGGTTTAAATCAAAGCTATGTTTTGTGTAAATGCATGCAACTATTTAATATGAACATTTATGCGGTATTGTGAATATGCATACATCCAAGCCTGGCGACTGTGGTGATAAACCCTTTAAACAAATTAAAGGTCTATCTGTCTTTATAACAACGAATTCAGTCATTCCTTTCATCCCCTTTCCCTGGGACGTCCGGAACGGGAGTTGTCAATTCCTATGGTACCACTACCTACTAACGAACGGCATGATCGGTGTTAATGAATGTATTGTCCCATGTAAACAAACCAAATGTCATACCAAAATGTAAGCATGTGATGAAAAACAATGTACTAAGTATGCACGTAATGGACATAAATAGCATAAAATGTAAATGTAAAACGATGTACTAAGTATGAACGCAATGGACATACATAGCATAAAATGTAATGAAATCATGTACTATAATGTACTAACGAACATAGCAGTATATGATGCGAAAACAGGAAAGCATGAAAGTAACAAGTAGGCACATGTGTTTCACCCCAAAACAGTTTGGAAAACAGTAAAAGAGGGGTCTATGTACTCACTTGAGATTGCTCAGAAGTCCTAGGATAACCACCAAGCAAAGCTAGAGATCACGGAATCAAACGGCACCTACTATAGGTAACTACATTAATAAACCGGACCTAAATCGGAAGATCGGGTAGCATTAGGGTTTGTAAACCAAACGAGTGTAGAGACTCGTGTCATTTGGTTTAACAAAGCCTACATACTAAATGAAACTTAACCTAAATGTTTACGACCCATTACGACCCGTTTAGGTAGCTTATGCTACTTTAACGCGTCGTTCGCGTGAAACGCGTTTGGACCGCCTAACTAGCCCTATGACAAGTGTTATATGCCTAAACATGTTACATAATCAGTTACGTGACAAAAGTTTAGGTTACATATGCTTAATTACCAATTATACATGAAAAGGGTATTCTGGTAATTTACCTAAGGCATATAAACTACCTATCATACAACTACTTAAACGATGTGACCATAGGGTATAACCTCGGAAGGTTATTCCCTACCTACTATGGTCACCTACTGTGTTTGGTCGGATCCTAATGATCGACCAAATGGGTCGGGTTCGAGGTATAAGCGATTTATCAGATCGCTTACCCTACGACCCTAGACAACGTGGTAATCAGTAGGCATAGTCCCAAGGGACTATAACCAACGTGATTACACTCACGTTGCGAAGTTCAAACGAACTTCGCATTGACCATTACTGGTCAACGCTGAAAGTCAAACAAAGTTTGACTTTCTGACTCGAAAAGCAGTAAAAATAAGGAAAAGAACGAAAGAATACTTACCCAGGGTCCCCGAATGCTAATCGTGATCAAATAGCTCAGGTATGAAGCGAAAACCTCAACTTAGAGCATTTGGATCAGATTTGGTGGGTTTTGAATGGAAGGGGGGTTGGGTATTTATAGTAAACGGTCCACCGTTAGGATCGTTTCTCGATTTCCGTGCTTCGATCTCACCCCTACACTTGGGCTCATGGTTTTACAATACCATGTGCACCTCCTAATCAGCCCATAGTATTTAGAATACCATGTGCAAGAGTAATGGACCAGATTCAATGCATTCTGCCAAGTTTCTGCTGTCTGACCTTAGCTTACGGACCTCAACACTGTCAATGTTGAGGTCCTCAAGGTAACAACTTTGGCAGATTTACAGTTTTGGTCCCTGCAGCCCCTAAACTTGGTTTTTGATGCACTTTTGACACGTTTAAGCCCCGTTAACCCTATTTCAAAGCTCTAAAATGAAGTTAAAGTATAGGGAACTTAAAATGTGCTCAAAAATATCTCGGATGTCGGTTCGTTTGGCCGTACGGACGCGATGTTCGCTTAATTACGACGGAATGCGCATAAGCGCGAAAAACGATCCAAATGACGAAACGAATGGATTTTTCTTAAGGCGAACACTAAAATAAAATATAGTCATGCTTCCATAAATTTTTGGATGTCCGGATGTATTCAGAACGTAAGTTATGCGCGAAAATGCAAACTTGTGCACTTTTTGACACTTTTAGTCCCTGAATGACACAAAAGTTTATTTTAGCACACCGAACCCCTCAAAGCCTATTTCTAAGCTATGTAAAGGATATTTATGGTATGTTTAACTTATGGTCATGTTCCGGAATGTCTGTTACAGTTCAAATTGGCATACTTTCGCAGTTTGTCAAGTTTAGTCCCTGTAAGCGAATTAACTTTGATTTCACCACACCAAACCTTCCAAAACTTATATCTAAGTTATGTAAAGGTTATTTTAGGTATGTTAAACCTATTTCACTATTCCGGAGTGTTTGTTGCATTAAACTGGTTATATTTACGCATTAGTGCGCGTATAACCTTCCAGGAAGCGATTTAGAGTTTGAAATTGAACAAGAGTTGATATGTGCAAAAGATACACATATTTTTACCAATCCCAAGTATGAAATATAATATTTCATTGGTTCGGTATTTGTTTGATGGCCGTGAAGGCACAGGTGTTACAGTCTCCCCTACTTTAGGAAATTTCGTCCCGAAATTTATTTAGAGGAAACTTGTGAGAGCTTGGAAATATGAAGTTGAAAAGATCAAACAACATTGGTTAGGGTTCTTGAACTTCTAGTAACCTTAATAAAATTATGTTTGCAATGTAAGAGGGACACTTATATATACAAGTATATGAAACGTCATTGGTGCGTCCACCATGCCTCCATTACATCGTTCTCATTTTGTTATTGTTGTCACTATCGGTTCCTTCACATAATAAATCTTACTGGATTTCTGTGCACTAAATTTCATAATTATGTGCGCATCCATAATTAGCGAATTCCTTGCACAGTTCACACAGTCTATTTTATAATGTGCAGGGTAAAACCAGATGAACAATCCTGTGATGAGCGTGACTTAGACCGCCATAGAGTCCTTTAGACTAAATCAATAAATGATTTAAATAGACTATTAAGGAGTCTGTCCAGCTACATCACTAGATGTCGTTCTTTAACCAAATTGTGAATCAATCTTTTTGATTAGACCACTAAGGGTCTCTAATGAATCATGGAGCAGTACTATATAATCCAAGGGTCTTAACTATTACATAGAAGCCCATTAAGGATTTAAGGTAGTACCTTTTGAATATCCTGCTACGAATCTCTCATATGAAGATATGAAAGATCCTGCGAGGATTTGGATAACGAATTATCCAGAGTATAAAAACACAAAAATGCATAAAAGAAAACATAAGATGCATAAACACATAGTCACATAACCACAAAATTGTTTAACTAGAAGTTCGTTCTGCTAACAAAGCACATGTATTTAAAGCACACTAGGAATCCATCTCGTGGATTTCATTTGGTACTTTAAACATTATCAAGAATCTATCTATAAAGATAGAAAGATTCAAAAAGAAAATTCGATTTCGATTATTAGGAACCGAAGTGTTCGAATTAAGGTACATAAGGAATCCAATTAAGGACTCTGATTTGAATGATGATTATCCACAAGGATCTAAATGTGAAGATAAAAAGATCCCATATGGATTTTTGAAGTTGAAGATGTTTTGAAATCTTGCACTGGACGTGCTTATGTCAAAACATGATGTAAAATGCTTATGAAGTTGAGATGCTAGATATGTCAAGGCGACATATGAAGCAGAATTTTGAAGGTTAAGTCAATGTATGAGGAAAAATATTTTTTTGAAAACTATGCATGGGGTTCTTTTAAGAAAAATGTGTTTAACGTTTTTGAACCCTTATATATAATACTTTTTGAAATCATAAAGTAGGTGTATTAGGTAGATATATTTACAAAAATGTTTTAAAATCATGCGAGATGAATTTTGAAATTATGTATAAGATTTTTGAAAGACATGAATGATGCTTTTCGAAATCATGCACTTGATCAGAAAATGTATTGTGTTAATATTGTCTTCAGACTATATGAAATATTTTGAAATTAGAAAGGTTGGTTTTGATAACATGGCCAATGTTTTTGAAATAACATAGATAATGCATCTAGAAAAATTGTTTTCAAAATATATGAAAATGTTTTGAGATCATGAAGATTGTGTTGAAATACTTGTACTGTGTATGTTGAAAAAAAATCAAAACGTAATGGGTAAGAGATTTGAAAATATCCTTAGTTATCTAACCAAGGATTCAAAAGCACAGATGTGCAGAAGCATGATCACTCATAATGTCACTTTATTCTTTGTACTTTGTTTCTTAGAATGAAACGAGTACTTAAAATTTTTTGAAGGAATCATGAGCGATCATTTGAGAGAGAGAATGACCAGAGTAGTTTGTAAGGAACATCGTTCCTTAATGTAGGTATTATAGGGAAATGCCATAAACACATGTAATTATACTTGTATTTCAGAATTGCGAACAACTTTTATTTATGAACAAAACATATTGTTTCACAATACACGAAAACAAAAGAAACAAAGGCATAAGACAGCATCATCCTTTGTTCAGCCGAATGCTCATCCAAGGTTTGGATTTGCACTGACTATCTTCGGGCAGTTGTTCCTAAAATGGCTCGTATCGCCACAGTTGTAGCAAGTACCACGCGGGAAACGAGCTTGAGTAGGGTTGACTTGTGGTTGGTTAGCAGCAAGGTTTGTAACAGCTTTGTGTTGGGCAACAAAGCGGCATGTATTAATCAGATGTCCCCACCGTCCACAGTAGGTACATTTGGAGCAGGGTATGAGGTTTAAATGATGACGGTTACATCGCTTGCACCATGGGGCAGCTCCCAAGTACGGCTTCCTAGCTGGTGGCATCGCTACCTGGCTAGGTCCCGCTTGATTAGGTGTAACCGCTGCGGGTTTCATTGAAGCCTTACGCTTCCTTGATTTTGGTGCAGGCTTGACTTCCGCCGCCTTCGATGGTTCTTGAGTGGCTTCATTGTCGAGACGAGAGACTTCATTGTTGAGACGAGCCATGGAAATGCCTAGATCCACAGACTTCAGTATCACCTCGCCTATTTGCTGGGCAAATTTGGCTGTTTGCTCGGACATTTGACCAGTGCTGAGAGGAATAGACATTCTAGAAGAAAATGAAAGACAGAGGAAGAAACGAGTGAAAGGTTATTGGATAATCAATACAGAATGGTAACGAATGAAAATTGTGATCATTTGTTTGTTACCTAAGGCAAACAAATGAGACGGTGACTAATCAAAGTAAATGGGTCAAAAATAATGTATCGCGAAGACATGCTCGCCTATAAGTGAACACTCATCCCAAGAATTCCCAGGTAAGCACAACTGGTCTCGCGTCTGATGAGATGTATACGAAGTGCTTGCCTAGCCAGAAAACCCAGAATACAGGCATTCACCCTTCCAGTTTGCACGTGTTCACATTATTTAAAACCCAAAACCTTGACGAAGTTTTGAAAACTCAAAGGGGTTCAAAACCATATAATAGAGAGTTCAAAACCTAGTAATCAATCATCCTAGAACAGATGATTAGTTTTCAAAGCGGTTTTGAAATTTATGTTCTTGTTGTGGTCGTCGCCTAAGGATAGGTGACGGTATTGTTTTATGACTAAACGCAAGTAAACTCGCGTTAGGGTCCTAAGAAGGTTATAGACTAGGTCAAAGCATTACTAATTACTAATAACCTAATTCCCTATAACCATTGGCTCTGATACCATCTTTTCTGTCACACCCCGACCACGTGGAACATACTAAACGTGGCGGAAACATCGGGGAGTGTTGTAACAGAATTAATTGTTTCAAATCCATGGCAATTGAAGTTTCGTTTTATTAATTAAAAGTGTTACAATGTCTAAACAAACAAAGAAATACAACTTAATTAACTAGTCTTGCATCTTTTATTGTCACTAAAGCCCAAGTCTGCCTATGTGTATCTTGATCATCTTATGCAACAGCTCCTGAAAAACACATGTGAAAATAGGTACGTCAGCATAAAAATGCCTGTGAGATACATAGGTTTTGTGAAAATAAGATTCATGACTTATGTTTAAGAAAATGTTTAGTCATGAACCTTGTTGTTTGCTTTGTCTTTTAAATCATTTGAAAAACGATAAGATCAGATGATAAGTATAAATAAATGTAAGGTTAAATGAATAACCAAGTAAGATATGTTTGCATAAGATAAGTTGTTTATAAATCAATGTCTTGTGAAAAGTATGTTATTTGTATGAAATGTTCTATATATCAAACTGAAATGATTCAAATAGCGTTACGACATGTAATACCATACAAACACTTATATATAGGAAGTACCCGCGGCGTATCCACCATGCTTGTATCATATTACACACGCATCGTTACTTAATCACTTAATCAAACCAAACCAAACAATGTAAAATGTTCATGTCAAGATGTAAATCATGTCAAAATGTCTATGTCAAATATCCATGTCAAATGTCTATGTCAAATATCCATGTCAAATGTCTATGTCAAAATGTCATGTATGGCAAGTGAAATGTCTCAACTAAACCATATGCACAACAACAAAGTATTGAAGTAAAACTTGGTTTAAATCAAAGCTATGTTTTGTGTAAATGCATGCAACTATTTAATATGAACATTTATGCGGTATTGTGAATATGCATACATCCAAGCCTGGCGACTGTGGTGATAAACCCTTTAAACAAATTAAAGGTCTATCTGTCTTTATAACAACGAATTCGGTCATTCCTTTCATCCCCTTTCCTTGGGACGTCCGGAACGGGAGTTGTCAATTCCTATGGTACCACTACCTACTAACGAACGGCATGATCGGTGTTAATGAATGTATTGTCCCATGTAAACAAACCAAATGTCATACCAAAATGTAAGCATGTGATGAAAAACAATGTACTAAGTATGCACGTAATGGACATAAATAGCATAAAATGTAAATGTAAAACGATGTACTAAGTATGAACGCAATGGACATACATAGCATAAAATGTAATGAAATCATGTACTATAATGTACTAACGAACATAGCAGTATATGATGCGAAAACAGGAAAGCATGAAAGTAACAAGTAGGCACATGTGTTTCACCCCAAAACAGTTTGGAAAACAGTAAAAGAGGGGTCTATGTACTCACTTGAGATTGCTCAGAAGTCCTAGGATAACCACCAAGCAAAGCTAGAGATCACGGAATCAAACGGCACCTACTATAGGTAACTACATTAATAAACCGGA
The DNA here is from genome assembly GCA_030545235.1 of Helianthus tuberosus. Lineage (NCBI taxonomy): Eukaryota > Viridiplantae > Streptophyta > Magnoliopsida > Asterales > Asteraceae > Helianthus > Helianthus tuberosus. Next base: position 62,979,687 of record CM060424.1, on the reverse strand, counting down.
CCTAAATCGGAAGATCGGGTAGCATTAGGGTTTGTAAACCAAACGAGTGTAGAGACTCGTGTCATTTGGTTTAACAAAGCCTACATACTAAATGAAACTTAACCTAAATGTTTACGACCCATTACGACCCGTTTAGGTAGCTTATGCTACTTTAACGCGTCGTTCGCGTGAAACGCGTTTGGACCGCCTAACTAGCCCTATGACAAGTGTTATATGCCTAAACATGTTACATAATCAGTTACGTGACAAAAGTTTAGGTTACATATGCTTAATTACCAATTATACATGAAAAGGGTATTCTGGTAATTTACCTAAGGCATATAAACTACCTATCATACAACTACTTAAACGATGTGACCATAGGGTATAACCTCGGAAGGTTATTCCCTACCTACTATGGTCACCTACTGTGTTTGGTCGGATCCTAATGATCGACCAAATGGGTCGGGTTCGAGGTATAAGCGATTTATCAGATCGCTTACCCTACGACCCTAGACAACGTGGTAATCAGTAGGCATAGTCCCAAGGGACTATAACCAACGTGATTACACTCACGTTGCGAAGTTCAAACGAACTTCGCATTGACCATTACTGGTCAACGCTGAAAGTCAAACAAAGTTTGACTTTCTGACTCGAAAAGCAGTAAAAATAAGGAAAAGAACGAAAGAATACTTACCCAGGGTCCCCGAATGCTAATCGTGATCGAATAGCTCAGGTATGAAGCGAAAACCTCAACTTAGAGCATTTGGATCAGATTTGGTGGGTTTTGAATGGAAGGGGGGTTGGGTATTTATAGTAAACGGTCCACCGTTAGGATCGTTTCTCGATTTCCGTGCTTCGATCTCACCCCTACACTTGGGCTCATGGTTTTACAATACCATGTGCACCTCCTAATCAGCCCATAGTATTTAGAATACCATGTGCAAGAGTAATGGACCAGATTCAATGCATTCTGCCAAGTTTCTGCTGTCTGACCTTAGCTTACGGACCTCAACACTGTCAATGTTGAGGTCCTCAAGGTAACAACTTTGGCAGATTTACAGTTTTGGTCCCTGCAGCCCCTAAACTTGGTTTTTGATGCACTTTTGACACGTTTAAGCCCCGTTAACCCTATTTCAAAGCTCTAAAATGAAGTTAAAGTATAGGGAACTTAAAATGTGCTCAAAAATATCTCGGATGTCGGTTCGTTTGGCCGTACGGACGCGATGTTCGCTTAATTACGACGGAATGCGCATAAGCGCGAAAAACGATCCAAATGACGAAACGAATGGATTTTTCTTAAGGCGAACACTAAAATAAAATATAGTCATGCTTCCATAAATTTTTGGATGTCCGGATGTATTCAGAACGTAAGTTATGCGCGAAAATGCAAACTTGTGCACTTTTTGACACTTTTAGTCCCTGAATGACACAAAAGTTTATTTTAGCACACCGAACCCCTCGAAGCCTATTTCTAAGCTATGTAAAGGATATTTATGGTATGTTTAACTTATGGTCATGTTCCGGAATGTCTGTTACAGTTCAAATTGGCATACTTTCGCAGTTTGTCAAGTTTAGTCCCTGTAAGCGAATTAACTTTGATTTCACCACACCAAACCTTCCAAAACTTATATCTAAGTTATGTAAAGGTTATTTTAGGTATGTTAAACCTATTTCACTATTCCGGAGTGTTTGTTGCATTAAACTGGTTATATTTACGCATTAGTGCGCGTATAACCTTCCAGGAAGCGATTTAGAGTTTGAAATTGAACAAGAGTTGATATGTGCAAAATATACACATATTTTTACCAATCCCAAGTATGAAATATAATATTTCATTGGTTCGGTATTTGTTTGATGGCCGTGAAGGCACAGGTGTTACAGCAGCAGCAACCTCAGCAGCAGCAACAACACCAGCAGCAACAGCAACAAGCAGCACGCGCACGAACTTTCAACATCAACGTGCGTCAAGCCCAAGCCGACAACAACGTGGTAAATGGTACGTTCCTTGTGAATGGTATTTATGCTTCATGTTTGCTTGATACTGGAGCCGATAATTGATTTGTGTTGTTCGAATTCGAGAAACTCCTTAGTCGTAAGCGCTCTCATCTCTCCTCGACGTTCGATGTCGAAGTCGCTACCGGAAGAACTGTCGCTGTCAATTCTGTTCTTCGTGATTGTACTCTTGAGCTCAACAATCACATCTTTCCAATCGACCTTATTCCGATGCAACTCGGAAGTTTCGATGTCATAATAGGCATGGACTTTCTTCGTGAAAACCATGCTGAAGTTGTGTGCTTCGACAGGATGATCCGATTCTCGCTTGCGAATGGTGATTTATTATGTGTTTGCGGTGATACTACTTCGAAAGGTCTCAAGCTCATGTCATGTGTTCAAGCTAGAAAGTATCTCCGCAAGGAATACAGGGCTTTCTTGGCTAACATTGTAGTAGCGGAGAAGGAAAAGAAAGAGAAGAAGGAAGTGAAAGACGTTCATGTGGTTCGAGAATTTCCTAATGTTTTTCCAGAAGATCTTCCCGGACTACCGCCAAGTCGAGATATCGACTTTCGTATCGACCTCATTCCTGGAGCCAACCCTATTGCCAAAGCTCCCTACCGACTCGCGCCGTCCGAAATGCGCGAACTTTCAAACCAACTCCATGAATTACTTGAGAAAGGCTTTATTCGCCCGATCACCTCTCCTTGGGGCACGCCGGTCCTTTTCGTCAAATAGAAGGATGGGTCGTTCAGGATGTGCATCGATTATCGGGAATTGAATAAGCTAACTATCAAAAACCGCTATCCCCTACCCCGCATCGATGATTTGTTTGACCAACTACAAGGTGCTACATGCTTCTCGAAGATCGATCTACGCTTAGGATATCACCAACTACGCATTCAAGAGGAGGATATACCCAAAACCACGTTTCGCACTCGATACGGCCACTACAAATTCGTTGTTATGCCCTTTGGCTTAACCAACGCACCTGCGGTTTTCATGGATCTGATGAATCGCGTGTCTAAGCCATATCTGGACCGTTTCATCATCGTGTTTATCGACGATGTCTTGATCTATTCCAAGTCGAAAGCCGAACACGCGCGACATCTACGTTTGGTTCTCGAGTTACTCCAGGGGAACCAACTCTATGCCAAGTTCTCCAAGTGTGAATTCTGGCTGGAGGAGGTTCAGTTTCTGGGTCACATTGTTAATAGTCAAGGTATTCATGTCGATCCCACGAAGATTGAAGCTGTTAAGAGCTGGATTACACCTAAGAACCCATCTGAAGTTCGTTCTTTTCTCGGGCTGGCGGGCTATTATCGACGATTCATCGAAGGATTCTCAAAGATCGCTATACCGCTTACCGCTCTCACGCATAAAGACAAGCCTTTTGTTTGGGGAACTAAACAGGAGTCTGCCTTCCGAACCCTTAAACACATGCTTTGCAATGCTCCCGTCCTCACATTGCCCGACGGAAACAACGATTTCATTGTCTATTGTGATGCTTCCAACCTTGGTCTTGGTTGTGTCCTTATGCAGCGGGACAAGGTCATATCTTACGCATCTCGTCAGCTCAAAATCCACGAGAAGAACTATACAACCCATAACCTCGAGCTAGGCGCAATTGTTTTTGCGTTAAACATTTGGCGACACCACCTGTATGGTACCAAGTGTACGATCTTCACCGATCATAGGAGCCTACAGCATATCTTTAATCAGAAGGAACTTAATATGCGTCAACACCGATGGGTAGAACTTCTCAACGATTACGACTGTGAGATTCGTTATCACCCAGGCAAAGCAAATGTTGTTGCCGATGCACTCAGCAGACGGAGCTATCTGCTTAGCAATCGTAATGTTCAAGCCCAATACGATCTCGAATCCCTCATCCGCGAAGCTCAGCACGCGTGTTTCAACGAACGCACTCTGAAGAAAGAAAGAATCTACCACGATGGAGCCCAGCTTGTGAGCAAGTCGAATGGGATATTCCACTTTCTGGACTGAATTTGGATCCCTAAATGGACCGATTTGCGACAGATCTTGATGGATGAAGCCCACAAATCCCGGTATTCTATTCATCCCGGTGCTGACAAAATGTACCAGGATCTTCGTTATAAGTACTGGTGGCCGGGCATGTAAAGGGATATTGCTCTTTATGTTGGAAAATGCTTGACCTGTGCGAGAGTTTAGGCTGAACATCAAAGACCCTCTGGCTTACTCGATCAACCACCAATCCCCATGTGGAAGTGGGAGAGTATAGCTATGGACTTCATAACAAAACTACAGCATACGTCATCAGGTCACGACAGCATTTGGGTTGTGTTTCGCAACCCCCGATCCCTGATTCCCGGGAACAGGCGGACACGATCCAGTTTCGGTGGTATCGTGGTATTTGTCTAATTTGGCAGCGGAAATTTTCATCAGGATCGTAGTTAGGAAATGTTTATCAGAGTAAAACCACCTCATTTAATATTAATAATCACATGGGTAAAACCTAAGTTTCTTATTACAACACATTCATAGGGATAAACCCTATTTTATTAAATTTTAAAACATCGTTTATTTGGTAACTTTTATACCCACATTTTCCCAAGCCTTCAGTGCTCTCCAGCTGGATTTTTATTAATTGGCTGTCACATTGGGTTACCTGAAACGCGTTTTAAAAACATTTGTCAGAAATATTAATTGGCTGTCACATTGGGTTACCTCAGCTTACTATTTCTTGTTTTTAATTTATTTTAAATACTATAACATATTTCGGGCTCGGTTTTCACATATGGGGTGTATTATAAGACATATAAGGGTATTTTAGGATATTAGGGTGTCGGAAATATTATGAAAGTGTCGGTTTTACCGAGAGTTGTTACATTCTTCCCACCTTGTTTTAGAGCTCGTCCTCGAGATCTATTGAAACAAATGCGGATATTTCTTTTGCATTTCTGATACAAGCTCCCATGTGTACTCAGATCCTCTTTTGGAGTCCCACTTCACTTTGACTAGAACTAACCTCTTATGTTTGAGATTCTTGACTTTCCTGTCTTCCATCTGTAGAGGTCTTTCTATAAACTTGAGTTGTTCATTTACCTCTATATCCTTAAGAGGTACTATCAGTGATTCACCAGTTAAACACTTTTTGAGATTAGATACATGAAACACATCATGTATACCTGCCATTTCCTCTGGCAGTTGTAGCTGATTGGCTACAGGTCCTATTCTTCTAATAATCTTAAAAGGTCTAATATACCTGGGACTTAGCTTTCCTCTTTTGATGAATCTCACTACTCCTTTCCAAGGAGAGACTTTCAATAATACTTTATCTCCTACTTGAAACTCCAATGGCTTGCGTCGGTTATCGGCATAACTCTTTTGTCGATCACGTGCTGCTTTCAGTCGTTCCTTGACTTGAATAATCTTATCGGTTGTTTCCTGCACTATCTCAGGTCCAGATAGTTGCTTTTCCCCTATTTCTGCCCAACAGACTGGGGTTCGACATTTTCTTCCATAAAGTGCTTCGAATGGTGCAGCATTGATACTTGTGTGATAACTTTTATTATAAGAAAATTCTATTAAAGGTAAGTGATCGTCCCAATTACCTCCAAAATCAATTACACAAGTTCTAAGCATGTCTTCCATTGTCTGAATTGTCCTTTCGCTTTGTCCATCCGTTTAAGGGTGATAAGCTGTGCTCAATTTTAACTTGGTTCCCATTGCCTTTTGGAAACTTGACCAAAAATGAGAGGTAAATCGACTATCCCTATCAGAAAAAATTGATAAAGGAATGCCATGTAAAGAAACAATTTCATTTACATATAATTTAGCTAATTGTTCCATACTGAAAGTTTCTTTCATTGGTAGGAAATGAGCTGACTTGGTTAGCCTGTCTACAATCACCCAGATTGTATCATTTCCTTTCTTGGTTTTGGGTAATTTAGTAACAAAATCCATTGTTATTAATTCCCACTTCCATACTGGCATTTCTAATTGCTGTAACAAACCTGAGGGTTTCTGGTGTTCAGCTTTAACTTGTGAGCAAGTTAAGCATTTAGAAATATAGGCTGCTATGTCCTTTTTCATCCCTATCCACCATAAATTTTTCCTTAAATCCTGGTACATTTTATCACTTCCTGGATGCATTGTATATTTAGACTTATGGGCCTCTTCTAAAATACGATGACGTAGGTTTCCTAATTTAGGTATCCACATTCTCTTTTCATGGAATCTCCAAATTCCATCTGTTCCTTGTTTTAATTCTTTCAGCATACCTTTTAATTTTTCAGAATCATCCTTGATTACTGATTCTTGTGCTTCTCTTATTTGATCATTTAAATCTACTCGCAGATTTAATTTAAGAGAACGTACCCTTTTTGGTTTTTCATGATACTTTCGGCTTAAAGCATCTGCTACTACATTTGCTTTTCCTTCATGATACTGTATATCACAATCATAGTCACTAAGCATCTCCATCCATCGTCTTTGTCTCATATTCAATTCCTTTTGCTTGAAGATATACCTTAAACTCTTATGATCAGTGAATATGGTAAACTTATTACCATAAAGGTAATGTCTCCAAATTTTAAGAGCAAAAATTATAGCTCCTAATTCTAAATCATGGGTTGAATAATTCTCTTCATGATTCTTAAGTTGTCTAGATGCGTAAGCTATAACCTTCTGTCATTGCATTAACACACATCCATAACCTAATTTGGAAGCGTCACAATAGACTACAAAGTCTTCAGTTCCTTCTTGTAACACCTGTGCCTCCACGGCCATCAAACAAATACCGAACCAATGAAATATCATATTTCATACTTGGGATTTGTAAAAATATGTGTATCATTTGCACATATCAATTCTTGTTCAATTTCAAACTCTAAATCGCTTTCTGGAAGGTTATACGCGCACCGATGCGTAAATATAACCGGTTTAATGCAACAAACACTCCGGAATAGTGACATAGGCTTAACATACCTTAAATAACCTTTACATAACTTATAAATAAGTTTTGAAGGCTTTGGTATGGCAAAATCAAAGTTTAATCGCCTACAGGGACTAAAGTTGACAAACTGCGAAAGTATGCCAATTTGAACTGTAACAGACATTCCGGAACATGACCATAAGTTAAACATACCATAAATATCCTTTATATAGCTTAGAAACAGGCTTTGAGGGGTTCGGTGTGCTAAAATAAACTTTTGGGTCATTCAGGGACTAAAAGTGTCAAAAAGTGCACAAGTTTGCATTTTCGCGCATAACTTACGTTCTGAATACATCCGGACATCCAAAAATTTATGTAAGCACTAAAATATTTTATTTTAGTGTTCGCCATAAGAAAAATCCATTCGTCGCGTCATTTGGTTCGTTTTTCGTGCTTATGCGTATTCCGTCGTAATTAAGCGAACATTGCGGCCGTACGGCCAAACGAACCGACATCCGAGATATTTTTGAACACATTTTAAGTTCCCTATACTTTAACTTCATTTTAGAGCTTTGAAATGGGGTTAACGGGCCTTAAACGTGTCGAAAATGGGCTGAATGCATGACAGGGACCAAAAGTGTAAATCTGCCAAACTAAGGCCTAGTGGTGCGCTACACTTTTAGTGTAGCGGTGCGCTAGCCTTGCAGCAGACCAGATGCAGTGTATTAACAGCCTGTTTTCAGCTGGATTAACCACAACCACAAGTTCCTAATTATCTAGTCAGCTGATAAGGATGGAATTTTAGTCACCATAAGGTCCCGATACATGTACGGGCAAGATTAAGGCACGTTTTCCATGAAACGATCTTAACGGTGGACCGAATACTATAAATACCCCATGCCCCCCATTGCATAACTTACAAGAATTCTGATTTGAGAAACTCTAAGTTGAAACCATTGTTTCATACCTGAGATTCTTGGATCGGGATTAGCATTCGGGGACCCTGGGTAAGTATTCTTTCGTTCTTTTCCTTATTTTATTGCTTTTCGAGTCAGAAAGTCAAACTTTGTTTGACTTTCAGCGTTGACCAGTAATGGTCAATGCGAAGTTCGTAGGAACTTCGCAACGTGATTGTAATCACGTTGGTCATAGTCCCTTGGGACTATGCCCACTGATTACCACGTTGTCTAGAGTCGTAGGGTAGGCGATCTAATAAATCGCCTATACCTTCGAACTCGACCCATTTGGTCGATCATTAGGATCCGACCAAATACATTAGGTGACCATAGTATATAGGGAATAACCTTCCGAGGTTATACCCTATGGTCGCTTCGTTTAAGTAGTTGTATGATAGGTAGTTTATATGCCTTAGGTAAATTACCAGAATACCCTTTTCATGTATAATTGGTAATTAAGCATATGTAACCTAAAATTTTGTCACATAACTGATAATGTAACATGTTTAGGCATATAACACTTGTCATAGGACTAGTTAGGCGGTCCGAAAGCGTTTCACGCGAACGACGCGTTAAAGTAGCATAAGCTACCTAAACGGGTCGTAATGGGTCGTAAGCTTTTAGGTTAAGTTTCATTTAGTATGTAGGCTTTGTTAAACCAAATGACACGAGTCTCTACACTCGTTTGGTTTACAAACCCTAATGCTACCCAATCTTCCGATCTAGGTCCGGTTTATTAATGTAGTTACCTATATTAGGTGCCGTTTGATATCCGCGATCTCTAGCATTGTTTGGTTGTTACTCAAGGACTACTGAGCAATCTCAAGTGAGTACATAGACCCCTCTTTTACTGTTTTCCAAACTGTTTTGGGGTGGAACACATGTGCCTACTTGTTACTTTCGTGCTTTCATGTTTTCACATCATATACCGACTATGTTTGTTAGTACATTATAGTACATGATTTCATTACTTTTCTGCTATGTATGTTGACTGATAACATGCTAAGCACATTGATTTACATGACTTTTCTGCTTTGTATGTTAACTTAGCATACTTAGTACATCATTTTACATTGCATCTCTGTTGCATATGTTCCAGTAACATATGGACACATTGTTTTACAGCTCTACCTTGTATGTTTACTCTAGCATACTAGGTACATTATCTTCATCTCATGCTTACATTTTGGTATGACATTTGGTTTGTTTAACGGGTCTATATAACATTCATTAACATTTTGATAACCTTGACTGAAAGGGTTATCCGGCTGTCTCAAGGCTTGAATGTTTGCGTTTAACATACTGCATAAGTGTTTGTATCAGTAAAGCATGCATTATTCTACAAAACATAACTTTGATTTAAACCAAGTTTTACTTCAATACTTTGTTTTGTACATTTTTACTTATGGTTTAAGTAGTCTTAATTTTACTTACCATACATATCATTTTGGTTATACATTACTTGACTACTTTTAGATTATAAACATTTGACATGGATATTTGACATAGACATTTGACATGGATATTTGACATAGACATTTGACATGGATATTTGACATAGACATTTGACATGGATATTTGACATAGACATTTTGACATGATTTACATCTTGACATGAACACATTGATAGTTTGGTTTGGTTTGATTAAGTGATTAAGTAACGATGCGTGTGTAATATGATACAAGCATGGTGGATACGCCGCTGGTACTTCCTATATATAAGTGTTTGTATGGTATTACATGTCGTAACGTTATTTGAATCATTTCAGTTTGAGACATAGAACATTTCATACAAATAACATACTTTTCACAAGACATTGATTTATAAACAACTTATCTTATACAAACACATTTTACTTGGTTATTCATTTAACCTTACATTTATTTATACTTATCATCTGATCTTATCGTTTTTCAAATGATTTAAAAGACAAAGCAAATAACAAGGTTCATGACTAAACATTTTCTCAAACATAAGTCATGAATCTTATTTTCACAAAACCTATGTATCTCACAGGCATTTTTATGCTGACGTACCTATTTTCACATGTGTTTTTCAGGAGCTGTTGCATAAGATGATCAAGATACACATAGGCAGACTTGGGCTTTAGTGACAATAAAAGATGCAAGACTAGTTAATTATGTTGTAATTCCTTGTTTGTTAAGACATTGTAACACTTTTAATCAATAAAACGAAACTTTAATATCCATGGTTGTGAAACATTAATTCTGTTACAACACTCCCCGATGTTTCCGCCACGTTTTGTATGTTCTACGTGGTCGGGGTGTGACAGAAAAGATGGTATCAGAGCCAATGGTTATAGGGAATTAGGTTATTAGTAATGCTTTGACCTAGTCTATAACTTTCTTAGGACCCTAACGCGAGTTTACTTGCGTTTAGTCATAAAACAATACCGTCACCTATCCTTAGGCGACGACCACAACAAGAACATAAATTTCAAAACCGCTTTGAAAACTAATCATCTGTTCTAGGATGATTGATTACTAGGTTTTGAACTCTCTATTATATGGTTTTGAACCCCTTTGAGTTTTCAAAACTTCGTCAAGGTTTTGGGTTTTAAATAATGTGAACATGTGCAAACTGGAAGGGTGAATGCCTGTATTCTGGGTTTTCTGGCTAGGCAAGCACTTCGTATACATCTCATCAGACGCGAGACCAGTTGTGCTTACCTGGGAATTCTTGGGATGAGTGTTCACTTATAGGCGAGCATGTCTTCGCGATACATTATTTTTGACCCATTTACTTTGAATTGTCACCATCTCATTTGTTTGCCTTAGGTAACAAACAAATGATCACAATTTTCATCCGTTACCATTCTGTATTGATTATCCAATAACCTTTCACTCGTTTCTTCCTCTGCCTTTCTTTTTCTTCAAGAATGTCTCTTCATCACGATGACGCCCAGATATCCAAGAAGACTGCCAAATTCGCTCAGCGAATAGGCGAAGTAGTCCTGAAGACTGTGGAATTAGCTACTGCCATGTATCGTCTCCAGGATGAAGCCACTCAAGAGTCACCAAGACAGGCAGGACCTAGTCAGGTGATAGCACCACCAGACAAGAAACCAATCGAGGAATCAAAGACCATGGATGAACGATCCCCTAAGAAGTCAAAGAAGCGAAAGGCTTCTCAGAACTTCGCCATGGTCGCTCACAATGGTCAAGCCTTCCCCAACCAACCAGCTCAACCCCCTGCTAAGAAGCCATACAATGGAACTGCACCCTTGTGCAACCAATGTACCCTTCATCATCACCCTAATGTGAAGTGCCGCAAATGTCAGATTTGTGGACTTATAGGTCATACAGCAAGGGTTTGCCCAACTGCAGCTGTACCAAATCAAGCTGGCGACACTCCTGTTCAAGCTCGTTTCTCACGAGGGCCTTGCTATAACTGTGGCGAGATGGACCATTTCCTAAGGGATTGCCCAAAGCTTGCTAATGCAAATTTGACCCACGGATGAGCAGTTGGCTGACTAGAAGATGTTGCTGTCTTATGCTTTTGTTCTTTTGTTTCCTTGTAATGTGAAACAATCTGTTTTGTTTATAAATAAATCGTTGTTCACAAATTCTGATATACAAGTATAATTACATGTGTGTATGTTTTTCCTATGATACCTACATTAAGGAACTATGTTCCTTACAAACTACTCTTGTGATTCTCTCTTTCAAGTGATCGCTCATAATTTCCTCGAAAGTTCTAAGTACTCGTTTCATTCTAAGAAACGAAGTACAGGAAATAAAGTGAAATTAAGAGTAATCGTGCTCTTTACACATCTGTATCTTTGAAATCCTTGGTTAAATAACTAAGGGTATTTTCAAATCTCATACCCGTTACGTTTTGATTTTTCAACATACACAGTACCAGTATTTCAAAACAATCTTCATGATCTCAAAACATTTCATATAGCTTGAAAACAATTTTTCTAGATGCATTGTCCATGTTATTTCAAAAACATTGTCCATGTTATCAAAACCAACCTTCTTAATTTCAAAATATTTCATATAGTCTGAAGACAATATTAACACCATACATTTTCTTATCAAGTGAATGATTTCGAAAAGCATCATTCATGTCTTTTAAAAACCTTATACATAAGTTCAAAATTCATCTCGCATGATTTTAAAACATTTTTAAATATATCTATCTAATACACCTACTTTATGATTTCAAAAGTATTATATATAAGGTTTCAAAAACGTTAAACACACTTTTCTTAAAAGAACCCCATGCATAGTTTTCAAAAATATTTTCCTCATACATTGACTTAACCTTCAAAATTCTGCTTCATATGTCGCCTTGGCATATCTAGCATCTCAATTTCATAAGCATTTTTTTTACTTCATGTTTTGACATAAGCACGTCCAGTGCAAGGTTTCAAAACATCTTCAACTTCTAAAATTCATATGGGATCTTTTTATCTTTACAATTAGATCCTTGTGGATGATTATCATTCAAATCAGAGTCCTTAATTGGATTCCTTATGTACCTTAATTCGAACACTTCGGTTCCTAATAATCGAAATCGAATTTTCTTTTTGAATCTTTCTATCTTTATAGTTGGATTCTTGATAAACGTTTAAAGTACCAAATGAAATCCACGGAATGGATTCCTAGTGTGCTTTAAATGCATGTACGCAATTTACAAGACAAATTAACAAACAATTTTGTGGTTATGTGACTATGTGTTTACTCATCTTATGTTTTCTTTTATGCATTTTTTGGTGTTTTTACTACTCTGGATATTCTTTATCCAAATCCTTGCAGGATCTTTCATATCTTCATATGAGGGATTCGTAGCAGGATATTCAAAAGGTACTACCTTTAATCCTTAAATGGGCTTCTATGTAATAGTTAAGACCCTTGGATTATATAGTACCACTCCATGATTCATAAAAGACCCTTTAGTGGTCTAGGCAAAAAGATTGATTCACAATTTGGTTAAAAAAAATGACATCTAGTGATGTAGCTGAACAGACTCCTTGATAGTCTATTTAAATCATTTATTGATTTAGTCTAAAGGACTCTATGGCGGTCTAAGTCACGCTCATCACAGGATTGTTCATTTGGTTTTACCCTACACATTATAAAATAGACTGTGTGAACTGTGCAAGGAATTCTCTAATTATGGATGCGCACATAATTATGAAATTTAGTGCACAGAAATCCAGTAAGATTTATTATGTGAAGGAACCGATAGTGACAACAATAACAAAATGAGAACGATGTAATGGAGGCATGGTGGACGCACCAATGACGCTTTATATACTTGTATATAAGTGTCCCTATTACATTGCAAGCATGATGTTATTAAAGTTACTAGAAGTTCAGAACCCCAACCAATGTTGTTCGATCTTTTCAAACTTCATGCTTTCAAGCTCTCACAAGTTTCCTCTAAATAAATTTCGGGACGAAATTTCCTAAAGTAGGGGAGACTGTAACACCTGTGCCTCCACGGCCATCAAACAAATACCGAACCAATGAAATATCATATTTCATACTTGGGATTTGTAAAAATATGTGTATCATTTGCACATATCAATTCTTGTTCAATTTCAAACTCTAAATCGCTTTCTGGAAGGTTATACGCGCACCGATGCGTAAATATAACCAGTTTAATGCAACAAACACTCCGGAATAGTGACATAGGCTTAACATACCTTAAATAACCTTTACATAACTTAGAAATAAGTTTTGAAGGCTTTGGTATGGCAAAATCAAAGTTTAATCGCCTACAGGGACTAAAGTTGACAAACTGCGAAAGTATGCCAATTTGAACTGTAACAGACATTCCGGAACATGACCATAAGTTAAACATACCATAAATATCCTTTATATAGCTTAGAAATAGGCTTTGAGGGGTTCGGTGTGCTAAAATAAACTTTTGGGTCATTCAGGGACTAAAAGTGTCAAAAAGTGCACAAGTTTGCATTTTCGCGCATAACTTACGTTCTGAATACATCCGGACATCCAAAAATTTATGTAAGCACTAAAATATTTTATTTTAGTGTTCGCCATAAGAAAAATCCATTCGTCGCGTCATTTGGTTCGTTTTTCGTGCTTATGCGTATTCCGTCGTAATTAAGCGAACATTGCGGCCGTACGGCCAAACGAACCGACATCCGAGATATTTTTGAACACATTTTAAGTTCCCTATACTTTAACTTCATTTTAGAGCTTTGAAATGGGGTTAACGAGCCTTAAACGTGTCGAAAATGGGCTGAATGCATGACAGGGACCAAAAGTGTAAATCTGCCAAACTAAGGCCTAGCGGTGCGCTACACTTTTAGTGTAGCGGTGCGCTAGCCTTGCAGCAGACCAGATGCAGTGTATTAACAGCCTGTTTTCAGCTGGATTAACCACAACCACAAGTTCCTAATTATCTAGTCAGCTGATAAGGATGGAATTTTAGTCACCATAAGGTCCCGATACATGTACGGGCAAGATTAAGGCACGTTTTCCATGAAACGATCTTAACGGTGGACCGAATACTATAAATACCCCATGCCCCCCATTGCATAACTTACAAGAATTCTGATTTGAGAAACTCTAAGTTGAAACCATTGTTTCATACCTGAGATTCTTGGATCGGGATTAGCATTCGGGGACCCTGGGTAAGTATTCTTTCGTTCTTTTCCTTATTTTATTGCTTTTCGAGTCAGAAAGTCAAACTTTGTTTGACTTTCAGCGTTGACCAGTAATGGTCAATGCGAAGTTCGTAGGAACTTCGCAACGTGATTGTAATCACGTTGGTCATAGTCCCTTGGGACTATGCCCACTGATTACCACGTTGTCTAGAGTCGTAGGGTAGGCGATCTAATAAATCGCCTATACCTTCGAACTCGACCCATTTGGTCGATCATTAGGATCCGACCAAATACATTAGGTGACCATAGTATATAGGGAATAACCTTCCGAGGTTATACCCTATGGTCGCTTCGTTTAAGTAGTTGTATGATAGGTAGTTTATATGCCTTAGGTAAATTACCAGAATACCCTTTTCATGTATAATTGGTAATTAAGCATATGTAACCTAAAATTTTGTCACATAACTGATAATGTAACATGTTTAGGCATATAACACTTGTCATAGGACTAGTTAGGCGGTCCGAAAGCGTTTCACGCGAACGACGCGTTAAAGTAGCATAAGCTACCTAAACGGGTCGTAATGGGTCGTAAGCTTTTAGGTTAAGTTTCATTTAGTATGTAGGCTTTGTTAAACCAAATGACACGAGTCTCTACACTCGTTTGGTTTACAAACCCTAATGCTACCCAATCTTCCGATCTAGGTCCGGTTTATTAATGTAGTTACCTATATTAGGTGCCGTTTGATATCCGCGATCTCTAGCATTGTTTGGTTGTTACTCAAGGACTACTGAGCAATCTCAAGTGAGTACATAGACCCCTCTTTTACTGTTTTCCAAACTGTTTTGGGGTGGAACACATGTGCCTACTTGTTACTTTCGTGCTTTCATGTTTTCACATCATATACCGACTATGTTTGTTAGTACATTATAGTACATGATTTCATTACTTTTCTGCTATGTATGTTGACTGATAACATGCTAAGCACATTGATTTACATGACTTTTCTGCTTTGTATGTTAACTTAGCATACTTAGTACATCATTTTACATTGCATCTCTGTTGCATATGTTCCAGTAACATATGGACACATTGTTTTACAGCTCTACCTTGTATGTTTACTCTAGCATACTAGGTACATTATCTTCATCTCATGCTTACATTTTGGTATGACATTTGGTTTGTTTAACGGGTCTATATAACATTCATTAACATTTTGATAACCTTGACTGAAAGGGTTATCCGGCTGTCTCAAGGCTTGAATGTTTGCGTTTAACATACTGCATAAGTGTTTGTATCAGTAAAGCATGCATTATTCTACAAAACATAACTTTGATTTAAACCAAGTTTTACTTCAATACTTTGTTTTGTACATTTTTACTTATGGTTTAAGTAGTCTTAATTTTACTTACCATACATATCATTTTGGTTATACATTACTTGACTACTTTTAGATTATAAACATTTGACATGGATATTTGACATAGACATTTGACATGGATATTTGACATAGACATTTGACATGGATATTTGACATAGACATTTGACATGGATATTTGACATAGACATTTTGACATGATTTACATCTTGACATGAACACATTGATAGTTTGGTTTGGTTTGATTAAGTGATTAAGTAACGATGCGTGTGTAATATGATACAAGCATGGTGGATACGCCGCTGGTACTTCCTATATATAAGTGTTTGTATGGTATTACATGTCGTAACGTTATTTGAATCATTTCAGTTTGAGACATAGAACATTTCATACAAATAACATACTTTTCACAAGACATTGATTTATAAACAACTTATCTTATACAAACACATTTTACTTGGTTATTCATTTAACCTTACATTTATTTATACTTATCATCTGATCTTATCGTTTTTCAAATGATTTAAAAGACAAAGCAAATAACAAGGTTCATGACTAAACATTTTCTCAAACATAAGTCATGAATCTTATTTTCACAAAACCTATGTATCTCACAGGCATTTTTATGCTGACGTACCTATTTTCACATGTGTTTTTCAGGAGCTGTTGCATAAGATGATCAAGATACACATAGGCAGACTTGGGCTTTAGTGACAATAAAAGATGCAAGACTAGTTAATTATGTTGTAATTCCTTGTTTGTTAAGACATTGTAACACTTTTAATCAATAAAACGAAACTTTAATATCCATGGTTGTGAAACATTAATTCTGTTACAACACTCCCCGATGTTTCCGCCACGTTTTGTATGTTCTACGTAGTCGGGGTGTGACACTTCTGGTAACGCTAATATGGGTGTATGAGTTAATCTTTGCTTAAGAATTCTAAATGCTTCTTCTTGTTTTAATCCCCATTCAAACTTAACAAATTTACATGTTAGCTTAGTTAAGGGAATGGCTATTCTAGAAAAATCTTGAATAAATCTTCTATGATAACCGGCCAATCCTAAGAAACTTCTAACCTCGGTTGGTGACTCAGGGGTTTTCCATTTGGTAATTGCCTCGATCTTTGTGGGATCCACATGAATTCCTTCATGATTGACTAGGTGTCCAAGAAATTGTACCTGTTCTAACCAAAACTCGCACTTTGAAAACTTAGCATAGTGCTTTTCCTTTCGTAGTAAACTCAAAAGTGCGTGCAAATGTTTTGCATGATCTTCTTTACTCTTAGAGTAAATTAGAATATCATCTATAAATACAATTATGAATTTATCCAAATATGGCTTACATATTTGGTTCATCATGTCCATAAATGCAGCTGGGGCATTGGTTAAACTAAATGGCATGACAGTAAATTCATAATGGCCATACCTCGTTCTGAATGCGGTCTTAGGAATGTCCTCTTCTTGTACCTTTAATTGATGATATCCTGACCTTAAATCGATTTTAGAGAAAAATCGAGCTCCTTGCAGTTGATCAAACAGATCGTCGATTCTCGGTAATGGGTACCGATTCTTAATCGTAACCTTGTTTAATTCATGGTAATCGATGCACATACACATCGATCCGTCCTTCTTTTTAACAAATAGTATCGGCGCTCCCCATGGCGACGAACTTGGCTGTATAAATCCTTTCTTCAACAATTCATCTAATTGTTTCTTCAGCTCATGCATTTCGGCGGGTGCCAAACGATAAGGTGCTTTGGCAATTGGTGTTGTTCCTGGCAGTAGATGGATTTTGAATTCAACTTCTCTGTCTGGCGGTAGTCCTGGTAATTCTTCTGGAAAGACATCTGAAAACTGAGACACTACTGGAATGTCCTTTAGTTCTTTTCCTTTAGTGTTAGTGATTATAGAAATCAAATACACTATAGAACCTTTTCTTATAGAACTTGCAGTTTTCATCACAGAGATGAATTTTGTGGATTTAGATGGCTTATTTCCTTTAATTGTGATCGTTTTAGCTTTTGGTGAATTTACTTGAATTGAGTTTTGATCACATAAAATACTGGCTTTATTGGCTATCAACCAATCCATTCTTAGAACAACATCAAATCCTGCCAGATTCATGGGATATAGATTTGCAATAAATTTTTGATTTAAAATTTCTATTCTTGCTCCCTGCAAGATTTCAGAAATCCTAACAGTTTCTCCATTAGCGGTTTCTACTACGCATTCTAGTGGTAGTTTAGTTAATGATTGATTTAGAAATTTGAAAAATGATGTATTAACAAAAATTTGGTTTGCACCAGAGTCAAATAATACTTTAGCAAAGATATCATTAACTAAAAACGTACCAGCTATGACATCTGGGATCATCTTGGCTTCATCTGCAGTCAGAACAAATGCTCTAGCATTTTTGGTATTCTTGTTGTTTGTAGTTGGAGCTAATTTAGGACAGTTTGGCCTGATATGACCTTTTTCTCCACAGTTATAACATAATCCATTACTGGATTTCTTCCTGCAATTTTCTTCCTTGTGCCCTGGCATTTTGCAATAATTGCAGAGAGTGGAGCATTTTCCCGAATGCTTTTTCTTGCAGACCTTGCAGTATGGTGCAGAGGTAGAACCCATATTCCTACGATTGTAATTTCCAGAACGGAATTCTTGAGTTAGGTTCCTCCTTTGATCTTCTTCTCTAGTACGGATTAATTCATCTGTCAAGGTATTGGCTAGTTCTACAGTTTCTTCTATAGTTTGAGGTCTAGCTGCCTTGACTACATGTCTAATCTCTCCAATTAATCCCCAGATATAGTGGGAGATTAATACTGGTTCTGGTGAAGCAAGGGTTGGCACTATCCAAGCATATTCGAAGAATAACCTAGTGTACCCCTTACTATCCACACCAGTCATCCTAAGATTTAAGAATTTGTTTGCTATCTGTTCCTTTTCATTAGGAGGACAGAATTTCCTTTCTACCATATTCCTAAATTCTTCCCAATCCATATTATAAACCCTATCACTTCCTCTAGACTGAAGGATAGTGTTCCACCATTCTAAGGCTGAATTTTTGAATAGATTGGAAGCAAACATGATTTTGTCTTCTTCCGCACATTTACTTATTTTCAGAATAGCCTCAGTCTTTTCTATCCAACGTAGGGCTGCAATAGGTTCTTCATTGCCCGAAAATTCTATTGGTTTACAGGACCAGAATTCTTTGTAAGAACAACCATGAGGCATGGTTCTTCTTCTTTTGGGAATGGGCACTTGAAGTACAGGGCCATTGTTCACGCTGTTTTCTGGTTCGATTGCTCGCTTACTGCTATGTTTACTTTTATTATTCGCTTCTTGAATAGTTTGAATAATAAATGGCATTGCATCTATGATTCCTTGTGCCACTATGTGTTGAACGACACTATTATCCATTTGGTTTCCATTGTTATTGATGCTCGGATTCTCATTAACCACATTAATGTTACTCTGGTTATCATTATTCAGATTTTCTTGATTTCCTTAATCGTCCATCTGAATTTTAAACATTTATCCTATATTAATATCATAAGATAATAGATAATATCGTAATTCACATGACACGCAATCTAGCCAAAAACGTCGATCATTGCGACTGGTACTCTATTTTCATATACTATGCGTCTATTACACACTAGTACTGAAATAAAGATTACAATACCAACAGAAAGAAAATTACACTAATAGTATTATGCATCCGTACACACATAATTTTATTTTATTTTTATTTTATTTTATTATTCTTATTACTATTACCATTTCTACCATCACATTCACGGGTATGGATTCATCCAAAAATCCATATTGCGCCCATCGTATTTCCATACGAGACGCTCTCCCACCTGACGCATTCTCTCACCGCTTTCTAAAATTTCCTCCCCGAAAGTCCTAAGTTCTTGCACGTTTTCTGCACTCATTGGGGGTGCAGGTTCTAGGACTGGGTTTGGAATCTGGGGTGCAGGTTCCTGATATGGGGGTGAAAGTTCCTGAAATTGGTAAGGATCCTCTAAGATCTCCCTAATGTAGTTATCATGGTAATAGGGATCTAAAGGGTCCATACCTGGGTAGGTTCCTATGGTTGTATCTTCATGGATAGGGTAACGATGCACAAAGTCCCTATTATCATCCCACCAGGGGTCGTAATTTGGGTCGAGGGGGTTTGGTGCAGGTATCCTAGGGATTTCTTCTGGGTTAAAGTCATGCATCTCTACTTGGTTGCCAAGATTTTCTATCTCCATGGGTTGTTCTGGGTTTGTGGTTGTGGGGCTACTAGTTGTTCCAGACTCGGGTCAGCAGCAGTTGTAGCTAGGATATGGAAATTGGCTAGGCTTCTATTAAGCATATCCTGTGTATGGGCATCTGTTTTTCGCTTAGCGACTGCTAAAACTCTTTGCTGTTGCAACTTTCGCATTCTCTTCCTACGAGCAAAGGCTTCCTTACTGAACCATCCTCATTTCTTATGAGGGAATGGCTCTTCTGACTGTGCTTTAAAAGCAAACACTCCTTCTTCCTGATCAGCAGAATACCCAGAAAGGGCAGGCTGTGAAGAGGTACCTTCACTCCTAGGTGATTCAGACAACTGACGATTTATGTCTGAGGGTCCTTGATCACTCATACTGTAAACTAACAGATAGTCAAATAACACATAACAAATAAATACAGTTATGCACGTATTTCCGTAATTTATTTCCTAACACAAAATTTAGAATTTTAAGTGTCAGCAGAACACTTCTTTGGCTCAGACCAGTGGCTAGGCTCTGATACCACCTTCTGTCGCAACCCCCGATCCCTGATTCCCAGGAACGGACGGACGCGATCCAGTTTCGGTGGTATCGTGGTATTTGTCTAATTTGGCAGCGGAAATTTTCATCAGGATCGTAGTTAGAAAATGTTTATCAGAGTAAAACCACCTCATTTAATATTAATAATCACATGGGTAAAACCCAAGTTTCTTACTACAATACATTCATAGGGATAAACCCTATTTTATTAAATTTTAAAACATCGTTTATTTGGTAACTTTTATAGCCACATTTTCCCAAGCCTTCAGTGCTCTCCAGCTGGCTTTTTATTAATTGGCTGTCACATTGGGTTACCTGAAACGCGTTTTAAAAACATTTGTCAGTGGGAAATACTGGTGAGTGAATCCCAATTTAATCAAGTTTAAATAAAAAGTCACAGTGAACAGTATTGAGAGCGATCACATTGTTTATTTCTACACAATTACTCCTTTTAGTACTGTCAATCCACTGACTTGTGGGTCATATTACACATTGGCTAACTCATTGTCCAATGGTAACGTACTGTCATCCTCGACTTACTACTCACAGTGTAGTAAATTTTGTATACAAAACCCCAACATACCGGCAGTAATTGAAGAATTACAAAGACTCAATCACTGCTAAATTTCACTGTAAAATAGTTAAGGTTTTGTAAAAACTGTTAACAAAAAGGAGATTACTCACATTGCTATCTTAGACTTCGCGTAAGGGTTTCCTGGATATAATCTATAATTTATACAAATGTACATTGGTTAGTATCATAACCCTTTGAAAATATTAATGATACCCTCCCCGAGACGGCATTCCAACAACTACGTCGGGCAGAACCACGACAGTTGTTACGGAACCTTAAATCAATCGGGCAGCGTATCTGTTACGAAACTAGGGTTATAATACTTACAACGGAGCAGAACCTCGCTAATTAGGGGTATAATACCCGTCTATAATGCCTCTAATTCAGAAAGTGAGATTGAGAATGAAATTGTGAGCGACGAAAAGTGAAACCCGAGGCCTCCTTTATATAGTTGCTGATCTCGACTCTCACGCGGCCCGCGTGAAAGACAAGGGTCGCTTACGCGGACCGCGTCAAAGCTAGTCAACGGACTAGCTTGTCCGGCTCACCAAGTAGACCTGCCACGATGTCGACACGTGTCAGCCCCTGATGTCTCCGCGTTTATTAATCCTACGCGACCCGCGTAAATGTAAGCTTAAGCTTACGCGACCCGCCTGAACGAAAGAAATCAAAGGAATCCGGTATCCACCTTGATACCGCCCGCGTGAGCTTGAGGTGAGGTCCTATGTGGCCTGCCTCAGCTTACTATTTCTTGTATTTAATTTATTTTAAATACTATAACATATTTCGGGCTCGGTTTTCACATATGGGGTGTATTATAAGACATATAAGGGTATTTTAGGATATAATAGGGTGTCGGAAATATTATGAAAGTGTCGGTTTTACCGAGAGTTGTTACATTGTGGTCAACCGTTTGACAAAATCAGCTCACTTTTTGCCAATACGAGAATACTAGAAGGTAGAACGATTAGCCCGAATCTACACCGACGATATCATTTGTAATCATGGGACGCCTCGCGACATCATCTCTGATCGTGATGCTCGGTTTACCTCACGACTGTGGGAAACGTTCCAAACGGCACTCGGTACATCGCTAAATCTAAGTACCGCTTTCCACCCTCAAACCAACGGCCAGACTGAAAGAACGATTCGTACTCTGGAAGACATGCTCCATTCGTGTGTCATAGACTTCGGTGGTAATTGGGATAAATACCTGCCGTTAGTCGAATTCTCGTATAACAACAGCTATCATTCCAGCATTCAAATGGCACCATTCGAGGCTTTATACGGAAGAAGATGTCGATCGCCTGTTGTGTGGCACGAGATCGGTCACTCACAATTAATCGGTCCCGAGGTATTACAAGAAACGACAGACAGAATTTTCCAAATTTGAGACAACCTGGTGAAAGCTCGGAATCGACAGAAAAGTTATGCCGATAGAAGACGCAAGCCCCTTGAATTTGAAGTTGGTGACTACGTACTCCTAAAGGTATCACCTTGGAAGGGTGTGGTCCAATTCGGCAAGAAAGGAAAGCTCGCGCCTCGATATGTTGGAGCTTTTAAGATTCTGGAAAGGATCGGAAAAGTCGCCTACAGACTCGAACTACCGGAGGAACTTAGTAACGTCCACCCGACTTTCCACGTGTCAAACCTCCGAAGGTGCCTAGCCGACCACGACTTACATGTTCCTCTCGGTGACCTGCAAGTGAACGAAACATTACACTTCGTGGAGAAGCCTGTCGAAATCATGGATCGCCAAACCAAGCAGCTCAGACGCTCTCGCATTCCTATCGTGAAAGTCCGATGGGAAGGCAAACGAGGCGCAGAGTTCACTTGGGAACTCGAAAGCGACATGAAGGAGAAGTACCCGCAGTTATTCAAAGAAAAAGTCTAGAGAGAGAAAGTGATTCACGGTGTTGTACAACTTCCAGCTTAATTTCGGGACGAAATTCCCTAAACTAGGGGAGGCTGTAACACCCCGTGTTTTCGAGAAGTCAAAAGTCAAGTCAACGACCGATTATACGAATATTGACTTATAGAAAATTCTTTATTTTGATTGTATTATGTGGAGTAAGTGTCGTTAATTTCAATAAATCGACGTATGTTAATCGCTATTCAATCGACCTACGACTGTGAATTATAGGAAGTAACAATGCGATAAAGTTAACTAAACGATAATCAAACTATGCTAATCAAATCGAAATCGAATCGCAACTCGAACTACGCATTTTGGTTATTTATATACGTGTGTGTGCGCCTTATGTGTTATCTGTGCATGTTTATTTATGTTATGTGTGGTAATCAATCGAACTCGAATCGAAACCCGAAATGCAATCGAACTCAATCGACAACGAACTCGAATCACAATCGAACTATGATAATTAGTGGAGAAAGGATAGCACAAGATATGAGTGGTTTGGATTAAAAGTAATTTGACTAGGAAACCCTATCGTATCGAACCGCTCGCAACCGAAATCGAAATATCAAAAATCGTCGCACCGAACACTCGAAACGTGCAACTGATATATCAGGCTACCAGCCGATCGAACAGCCAGCCGATCGGACACGCTGTCCGATCGAGCTGCCTGGCCGATCGGCCAGCACTTTCCTCAATTGGCGTCCTATAAATACCCCTGTCATTGTCATCCTTTCCACTTTTGGAAACCTCTGTTCGACCAGCACGCTTAGCTCATCCTTTTCTCAGATTCCTCTCGATTCCGGTAAGATTTCGTCCTAAACCTTGTACTTTCTTGATCTACACGCACTCCTACACCTTTCTATCTTTCAAATCTTAACTTTTAACCATGAAATCATCAAGATTCAAGTGTTCTAGGATGATGTCATCATGGGTTCTTGAAGAACTTCATGTTTTGGCCTCAATCCACCAAGAATAACTTGGATCTAGCCGATTTCCACATAAACAAACAAAGATCTTTCATAGATCTGAACATATACGCGGTGAAAAGGATTGGAAGATGGATTTTCCAACTTTTTTTCAACTCTTCTTCACTCAATACCTTCAAACCGATAGAAACGGAGCCTGTGTCGGCTTGCAAATCACTCCGGTGATTGCATGGCTCAAGATTCGGATTCTATCCATGAGGTTAACCGATTTCGGGTTAAACGTTAAACTCCGTTCCTAACAGTTCACCAGCCGGATTTGGGTGATTCCTATCCGACCAGGGGAACCAAGTAAGGATGAGGGATCTATGGTTCGACTCGTTGTCAAAATACCTCAATAAAACGACAAACAAATAGAACAACCAAGTGTTAGACGAATAGGCTGATCAGGTCAGGGTGCTAACCGATCGGACTGCTGTCCGAACGGACAGCCAGCCGATCGGACAGTCAGCCGATCAATTGGCCAGCCGATCGGTTAACACATGGTCCCACACTTAATCAATTTATTTTGAAGACTAGTATTGAACGACCTGTTGTTCGATCGAACTACTGTCCGATCGGATTACTCTTCGGATCATGAGATACTATACTTCAACACTTAATCGATTTTTCAACATGTTCGATGCACTAGGAGTGCCACCCGATCGAACAGCCATCCGATCAGGTGACACCCTGCTGAGAACTCGTCATGGTTGTTCATGCATGTTGTTCGATCGAACAGCATTAGTGTTATTTGATCGAACAGCTGTGCGATCGACCAGCTAACCGATCCACTGCACCATACTTTGCATTTCATTTAAAGTTTTTGACTTGTTGACCTGTCTGATCCAAAGCAAATCACTACAATTCATTAAAATACCTAACCGATCGGGTCGCCGGCCGATCGAACAGCTGTCCGATCAACCGACCTGTAGGGTAAAGGTACTTCAATGTTTTCAAAATGTTACAACAAAAACTTCAAAAGACAAACCATCATACACAAACACATCCTTTTGAAAGGAAGAAATAATCCACTCGAACAGCCATCCGATCGGCCTACCGACCGACCGGACAGCGGACCGAACGGACTGTCAACTGAACGGTCAGCCGTCCGATCGAACTACCGTCCGATCGACCAGCTGTCCGACCCTCCAACACTTGTTTTCCATTTTACGCGTCACTTATCGTTATGCTATCAACTATTCAGGCTAACTTTACTCGCTAAGTGCTCCCTTCAATCCATCAACCGCTGTGAGTATACTCGATCCCTTTTTGCTTTATGCACTTTTGGGTGTTACATACATTACAACTATTCAAATCACATCAAACACACTACTCAATACTATTTGAACGCTAACCGTTAATGCATGTTATACGTGGCTTATGAATGCTTGTTTGTTATGTTTACACATGAAATGCTGTCTACTTGCCTTAGCAACGATAGTACTATAGTTTGGACTCAGCACCCATTCACACGGGGGTTGTTAAGGACAATTACTTGCATGGATTACGGTGGTAATCATGTATTGCGAACTGCATTTGGCAGTCAACCCGCAGTCATTGGTATCGATGGATCTATGTCGATAACTAATGTGCTTCATTTCACTATGTGTACGTGCTGGTTATGCGTAAACGAATTCGAACTCTATATGCTATTATCAAACTTGTATGCTCACCTTTACATTATATGTATTGACTTTATTTTAACATATGTGACTAGGGCTGTAAACGAACCGAACGTTCAGCGAACAGTTCGTGAACTGTTCGGCGGGAAGTTCGTTTATGTTCGTTCGTTTAATAAACGAACGAACATGAACAAGAAATTTCGTTCGATTAGTTAAATGAACGAACATGAACAGAGGTCTCGTTCGTTCGATTGTGTTCGTGAACGTTCGGTAAGGTGTTCGTGAATGTGTTCGTGAACATTCGTTGATTTGCGTTCGTTTATGTTCGTATGTTTGTGTTTTAATTGAAGATCTGTGTACTTTCTTATATTTTATTTGTACTTTTTATATTATTAAACTTTTATTTATTTTATTTCCCTAACAATTAAACTAGGAAAACCACTTTCACCTTGTTTATGCATTATTTCCCTTTCATTTCTCATTATTTACATCCACGAATACGATCGACCTTCGTTCCACAATAAGGGATTCAAGTTCGAGTGCTACTCTCTGAGGCATCTATCTTTATCCTTCGTTGTGTTCGACAAATTTATTTGTGTTCGTTTGTGTTCGTGAACCGTTCGCGAACACGCTCATTTCCTTAATGAACGAACACGAACATAAAATCTCGTTCGGTAAGTGTTCATGAACCGTTCGTGAACACATTTATTTCCTTGACGAACGAACACGAACAAGGCATTGTTCGTGTTCGTTCGGTTCGTTTACAGCCTTATATGTGACAGGTGCTTAGGATGCACATCTGGTAGGAATTTGAAGTTAGAATAAAGCTTTAGAGCCCAACAAATAGTTGTCTGTAGTAATTGAATCAAGGGTTTCTAGAAGCAGAAAAACAATTGCTCTATTTAAATCTGAGTTGTCAGAACAGTATGATTTGCCTAGACTTTATCTGTAATAATTTGTTTACTGTTTGAGACATGGTATGGGACATGTTATTTTAAATTGTATAGCAATGATAATTGTTATGGAAACTTCTGGACAATCTGTTTCGCTCAGTGCCATGCCCCGATGTTTCCGCCATCGGTTGGGGTGTGACACTGTAAAACGCCAAAAAAATCAAAGATGGCTAATATGCTTTCTTGGATATTCAGTATTGTTATTCGTGAAGTTTCACTGAATGAATTGTTAGCGAAGGCGACTAACTCAGTAAGATTTTGCTGCATAAGATGGACAAAAATTCAAGAAAAACATACTGATGCCAGTCATATGGCATTTTGTATTTTTTGTTCTTGAAGAAGGCTTGGATGACGAGAAGAGATCAATGACACTGAAGAGTGGGATGATTAGAAAGATGAAGATCAACATGAAGAAAAAGCGAAAAACCCACCCACGCGTCATAGATCTATGTCCCCAAATATCCACAATAAAAACCACTTCAACAGACGCACAGGCAAAATAATCAAACCGATGGGTTTGTTAAGTTTTAAATAAAACGCCATATTTTTGTGACAGTTCTTGTACTATTAAAGAACAGAGAGACTGATGACAGTGAAGATTGTGAAGAGAAATCCAATTAGGATTTTTAATTTATTTTCTTCGCTTGTATTTTTTTTTACTGTGGCTGAAATATAATCTAACAATTGAAAAACGCCAAGATACCACAAACGCCAAAATGTTTATAAAAAATAATAAAACAATGGGCCATTTTTTTAAAACCCCTTGAAAAACGCCATTCAGATAGATTTCCTGACCACCCTTGGTTCCAATGGCATACGATTTGAATAAACGCCATAAACGTCAAAATGTTAATACGCTTTTCCATTAAACGCCATTAATTATTGAATTTGGTTAACGGCAAAAATCTTAAACCCCAAAAATTAAAACAATATTCGGAAAAGAGGAACTGGAAAAAAAGAAGTTGAAAGGACAAAAAAGCCCCTCCGCCCTTCTCTATGTCGCGTGACACGTGTTAGGCCAGGATGCGTTCTCACCGTTCTCACAGTTTTAAGCGTTTTCTCCTGATCCCGTTTCTATATATATATATTTATATATATATATAGGGTGGGGTTCTAGAGTGAACACTAATGTATTTGCGAACTGTGTAAACAAAAATTGGCCATTGATTTACACACGTGGATGGCTATGATTTCATCATCAAATCCTGGCCATTGATCTACACACATGTATGGCCAGGATTAGTTCGCTCAGTTCGCAAACTACACTAGTGTTCACTCTTGAACTTAATCATATATATATATATATATATATATATATATATATATAGGATAAAGATCCGTTAGGAACCACCCTTTATTGCGAGAACCGCGAGAACCAGTGTGAACACATGGCAATTTTGTAATTATAATATGTTTAATATAAAACACGCTCATTCCTTTTTTTTGTCACTGTTCTCCATTTTAGGGTTTCAAGGGGTTTCATCAGTTCACAGTTTTCACAAGTGGCAGAGACGCATTCACGGTGGTTTCACGGCGGAGTAGAGGCGTTCATGGTGGTTTTCACGGCGGCGTTCACATATTTCACGGTGGTGGCAGTCGGCACAGTGTTTACGGTGGCATATAGCGTCTTCTGATTCATCAGGTATCGATCCTCATACATCTATTGATCCTCCTCATACTTTGTTCCTCCTGTAACCCTAATTGTGTCATTCCTCCTACCATTGTTCCTCCTGGAACCCTAATTGTGCCACACTCCTCGATAATTCTGATCGTGTTTCCCTAATTACGAATGGAATACTCGATTACGAATGGATTGGGCTAAAATATTAATACTTAGGTTGGTAGTTCATTGTCTTGGTAAATATAAACGAACCGTTTTGACAAAAGCAATGGCCTTGGTGCACCTGTGGTCAACATAGTAATTTGCTAATTCTTGTGATACTAGATTTGGTTAATTAATAAGTACTTTTCGTAAGAATAATGATAAGGGAGATAAACACCCCTGTAGACATCTACTGTTGTAATTAGAAGTCTTAGTTAGGTTGAGTGATTGGATCAACTTGATGCAGGACTGTATTACTGGTTAATTGGTGTCAAATTACCAGATTTGAAGCAATGGTAAGTAGTTTTTTGTACCAGCAATGATTAGGCAAATAAATATGTTTGATTCTCCAAGGTAATTGTGTATGAACACTTCTGTAAATGTCTACTGCTGCAATTAAAAGTATTAGTTAGTTTAGGTGATTGGATAATTATGTTGCTCAAAGTTAGACACCCCTATAGACAATTTTTGCCCATGTTACCCTCCATTAATGATGGTATCTCATTTTGTTTTACCTTTAAACTTAGGAGATACTTGTGATATTCTTTATTTTTCTTAAGTATCTTTTTTTTATCACCTAGACATATGCACCAAATTATCCAGATCTGATGACTGATCTGATGACTGATGCTGTGTACATTGGCTTAGTAATTCCATAGGGTATTCTATCAGCTGCTCTTCATTAGATAAAAATAACCTTTTAAAGTTTATGTAACACTAATAAATAATAAAATGTTTGTGTTAAGTCACCCGCGAAATTCGCGGGTTCTTAAACTAGTATATGATATATGATTATGTTCTTACTGCAATAATACCGAATATAATACGAATTTTGGAGCACTACCCTCAATTATATGACGAAATTGAAATGTTTGATGGTAAAATCGATATGACGAACGGTTTATGGTGTATCGTTATCGCTACTGATGTAATCGAGACGAAGACGACGAAGACGAAATACAGAGAACTGCTAATGCTTGAGAACTGAGAACTGCTGATGTAATTCGAGTGTCAGACGTGATTCTTGTATAAATACACCATCCTGCACATGTGTAGCACTTTACCATTACCCTATAACCATCACCAATAATCTACATCCTGCACATGTGCAGCACGTTACCATTATCCTATAATCATCACCAATAATCTGGTTATCATTTATACAACATTCTTACACATAACATTTACCTTATTAAATATCACTTTTTACCATTTCTTTATTCACTTTTTAACATTCTTTCTATATTTTCAGGAACATTCATACACAATGAAGCTGCTACCAATGCTGCTGGAATTCCGTACCCCCCAACGATGAAACCAATTCTTATTCCGATGATGATAATGATACTAATGAAGATACATATGATGATTTTGAATACCCTTCACATACAAATGTACATGAACAACCCCTTAGACGTCTATCCAGACGCCATAATGCACCCAACCATCAAAAATTTGATTAAGTTCGGCGTCAAAATATTGATCATTTTGTTTTATTATTCGTTTTACATTTAATCTAAACTGTTTACATTCAAGTTGCTCACCTACGTTGAACTGTTGTTTACACTTAATTTGAAACGTCTGCGTTCATTTTGATTATGTTAAATTACTGTTTACATTCAATTTGACCTACGCGTTTACGTTGAACTACTCGGTTAAACATCATTTAAACTATGTATTCCGATATTATGATTACAAATTCCGATGTTAATGATTGCACTTGCACTGTTTATGATTGCACTTGCACGGGTGATACTTTTTTTTATCACTCACATTGTTATTGTTTCTACCAATGCACATGTGCATACATGAATATTTTACATACATATAACCCGTTTCCTTTACATATACATCAACATATGTAATGTGGTACCCCATACATAATAGGGTACCACATACGTAATATCATATGAACAAATATACAATATCTTAAAAAATACATATATTTATTGCTACCATGTTTATTGTTTTTTATTAATACACAGGTGCATTACCAACATTAACACACTATCACACAACTTTTGTATAACAACAAGTAAATATAACACCCTTATCATAAGGAATCAAATAATCCGAAGAACAATCGTTATTACACATATGCATCACCAGCATATACTATACTAAACAAAATATGACATCCTAAATTAACAAATGTTACCATTCGTAATACATTATACAATACCAATATGTATGTTATATCAAACTTTGCACATGTGCAATACCAACATTACCTCTACCAAACAACATAATACATCATATATTAAAAGACATGATCATCCGTATTGCATGTCCACAAACTACCTACACATAACATTCGCTTTAGTTCACAACCTCACACCTTCTGCTCTTCTTTCCAATTTCTATGCATCTTCCAACACTCCTCATGTTTCAATGCATCTTCTTCTATCGTTTTCCGATAATTTTTCATCCGTCAACCTATTAATCAAATACATCCTTGTTGTCAATCCATGAGTAGTTTCGAATATTTTTTTTCCTGCATACATTACATCAATTATTTCATGTATGCACATGTGCAGTAATCATATTACATACAATATGTACAATGCTTATTTTTTAAGGTAATAATGCACGTTTGCATATGCCGTAATACATTCATATTAACTTAATCTGACAACATATGCACAAGTGCATAACTATGCACATGTGCATTAACATGACTGACCTTATCAACAGGTTTGTTTCAATAAAAAAATTAACCCTTACCAAATCAAAATTCGTATTACCACCAATCATATTTAACATCAATTGGTAACAAAACTATTATGACAAACTATGCACATGTGCATAACTTTTTTTTAATGCAAATGTTATTCATGGAAGCTAACCTCCAAAACAGAGGCGGTCGAACCAACCACTGCAGCAAATCGAAAAACAACAACTCAACACAAGAACCCAAAGACCGAAAACGAGCAGCTACCTTATATGAAACCTACACCATTTTTCCCAACTCACGGACCTATGTTTGGACCAATTCTTATACCATAAAAAACCGACGGACTTAATATTATGGATAATATCTCCGGGAACCTTTTATTGTTCCTGGCTAACCATATACACCAATTTGTCACGAAGATAATACCATATAAAGCTTCTTTCACTTCTCTATCCAGGTTGTAAAACTCAGAGGCAATTACGATATCTTTAGCTGAAAACAGAATAAAAGGACTCACCTTGCACCACTAACTGATGTGATACCAGACAGTTTACGCTACCCTGCACGAACAAAGAAGGTGTTCAGCTGTTTCATCGCCATCTTCACACAGACAACATTTCACGTCTCCGCCCCAACAGTTCCGATCCCAGAGTGAAGTCAGCGTGGGAATACGATCTAAAACCTCCCTCCAAACAAAAATATTGCATTTTTTGGGACCCATTTCGACCATTTCACAACGTGCCTGCTGCTGAAATCAGAGCCGCTATACAGGAAGTTCTTGACAGCATTGACTGAAAAATCAGAGTCATTACCTCCCAACCATTCCCAACCATCTTTGCCATCGGACAAAGTGACATTATCGAGGAGCCTGATCAACTCGTGCCATTACAGTAATTATTCGGCAGAGCTTGGGTTTCTCGACAAATTCCAAACCCCCATAAAGTTTATATTATCCTGATTGTACTGGTCCGCCACCAGTCGTCGTTTCTCTTGTTCCATTCTAAATATATTTGGGAAACGGGTTTTGTGCATAATTATGCACATGTGCATTAACATGACTGGCCTTGTTAGCATATTATGACAAACCATGCACATCATATTCAACCATGAGTTACAGGTTCATATAACTTCATAATATAATTGATTACATAATAATATAACTATATAAATGTATGTCATAACAAAAAACAACACCAAAATAACAATACATACAAATTATATATCATTTATGAATAAATAATTGAGATTAGTATTCAAATTAATGTGCATATTAACAAACTATGACAATTTATGCATACGTGCATAACTATATAAAACACAAAATCACCTTATTATATTGATTTATTAAGTGAATCCTATTCAAATTTTTGTACACGTTAACATACTATTACGTTTTATGCACATGTGCATAACTATGTATCACACACCTCATTGTCTTATTCAGTGTAATCGTAATTTGTCAAACTTTGCACATGTGCATAACTGTATAGAACATAAAATTAGTTTATTCATGTTCCGTATAAACCTATTATGTATAAGCCTGTTATGTCGTGTTAATGCGCATGTGCATTAATTGTATATATCATAAAATTATCTTATTATCCTGTTTCGTATAAGCCTATTTTGCCTTTTCTGTATAAGCCTATTCTGTCGTGTTAATGCACATGTGCATTAACACCACATAACTTGTCGACAGTCATAATTCAGTACTAAAACCCTATCACTTACCAAATCAACTTCCGTGTTGCCAATCATATCCAACATTATGCATATAACATCATTATTTAATAAAAAAAATACATAAAACAACACATCAGAATCACATTACACATAGTTCATCACAACATTAGCCCTTCTGTTCACTCAAAAATCTGCATTAACTGTATATATATCATAAAATTATCTTATTATCCTGTTTCGTATAAGCCTATTTTGCCTTTTCTGTATAAGCCTATTCTGTCGTGTTAATGCACATGTGCATTAACACCACATAACTTGTCGACAGTCATAATTCAGTACTAAAACCCTATCATTTACCAAATCAACTTCCGTGTTGCCAATCATATCCAACATTATGCATATTACAACATTCTTTAATAAAAAAAATACAGAAAACAACACATCAGAATCACATTACACATAGTTCGTCACAACATTAGCCCTTCTGTTCACTCAAAAATCATATATATACCACGATTTTCAATAATTCATTTATGAAACAACTGTTTAAATGTAATAACCACATAATAACATGTCTGAATCGACTGTTGATAGTTGTTTTATCATATACGAGTACAAAACAAGGTGTATGAACTTACAATTTCACGGAACGGTGCAACAGAGGATCGATAGTCCGTTGGATGACTTGTGTTCTTCCGATTATCCCTATCTGTGCATTACGATCGTTTTGCCCTAATTTAGACTGGAATACAAATGTGCAACCAGTGATTATGTTGTTAATGCACTGATATACACTAATTTTGATGACGAATACATGATGAATTATAAGATCGAGATGATGAATTTTGGGGGATTTGGAGTGTGACGTGAACTGAGCTGATGAATTGTGTAGAGAATGGATCTGAGATGATGAATGGATGTGAACTGAATATAAATGATGGTTTAATCTGATGTTTGAAGTCCAGGAGGAGGAGAGGCAGCTGATTTAATTTTTATTATGTATTTACAATAATGCCATGTGTTCACATTGGTTCTCGCGGTTCTCGCAATAAAGGTGGTTCTCGCATGAACCCTACCCTATATATATATATATATATATATATATATAGGGGAAGGTTCATTGGGGAACACTAAAAAGTGGGGAACAGCGGGGAACCGACTCAAACAAACTCCGATTGGACTCTCTTAACCCTAAATCCTAACTCCTAAACTCTAAACCCTAAAGCTAAAAAATAAGGCTAAAACCTAAGCTAAACCGTAAAATCTAAACTATAAACCCTAAAAGCTAAACCCTAAAGGCTAAACCAAAAGCTAAACCCTAAAGCTAAACCCTAAATCTAAATCCTAAACCCTAAAGCTAAACCCTAAGGCTAAACCCTAAGGCTAAACCCTAAGGCTAAACCCTAAGGCTAAACCCTAAAAGCCAAACCCTAATATATTTAGGGTTTAGGGGTTATGATTTAGGGTTTAGGGTTAAGAGATCCTAGTTAGGGTTCGACAAGCCGGTTCCAACGCCGCAGGAATGAGTCCAATCGGAGTTCGTTTGAGCCGGTTCCCCACTTTTTTGTGTTCCCAATGAACCTCACACTATATATATATATATATATATATATATATATATATATGAAATAATAAGGCATTTAATCAAAGTTATCAAACCCGCCTCTTTCTCTTTCATTTGTATCTCGACAAACCCTAGCTGCTTCTCTCAATCGATCACCTCTCATTGAAGAAAATCTCTCATCGATCAACGCTCATCCTCTCAAACTCTCACTAGTAGTTGCTGAAGGTTGAAACCCTTCCTTCCCTCTTTGTTCTCCAAAGTCCAAATCAGTGGCAGAGCTAGAAGAAAATTTTAGGGGTATCCCAAAAAACTTTTACCTAGACCAGTCCTTGAGAATTTGAGGGCCCCCTATGCGGTAGGGGTGTGCATGGGTCGGTTTGGTTCGGTTTTTATCATTAAGGCATTAACCATAATTATAACCACTAGTTTCAGTTATGAAGTTTCCTTAACCATAAGTCCATAACCATAACCAAACTATTTTTTAAAAATAAAATTGTTAAATGTTTAATATTTTTTTTATAATAAATCGTATCTAAGATCTTTTTCTTTAATTTTATATAACTGGAGTTTAAAAATTGTCGTGTTCTTATATCCGTAGAATGTTATTTATATAAAATTTCTTCATTTTTATATCATATTTCTTTACATTTAAAGGAAAAAAGACAATTTATTAAATCATATATTTAAAATAACTATTTCAATGTTTTTTCCTATATTATTTTCAGTTTTAACCATTTTTATTGTTTAAAAAAGAACCGCCAACTACAATTTGTGAAAAATTGTGGGTAAGGTAAATAATGATAAATAAACAAAGGTAAAAAACAAACAAATAAGTAATAGTTACAATAAATTGTCAATGAGGTGGTGGTGGTGGAGTGATAAGGGAGAGATTTGGTGTTCTAAGGGACTTAAGTTCGATTCCTGCTCTCCCCATTATTTTCTGCGACACCTAGTGATGATAGGAGACTAGACGAGTAGGCGGAGATCGCTAGTTCGATCCTTAAACTGAGCGGGTTTTTACCTCACTGCATTGTCGTGCCTTCAGGCGAGTGTTCACGGGCTTCGGCCATAGGTTAGGGTTTTCCCCGGTTCGGAGGTAAGTGTTCACGGGCTTCGGCCATTAGAAGTATTCGTTGGCCGTTCAAAAAAATAAAAAAAGATAGTTACAATAAATTAAATGGTTGAATGTTAATTGAAGTTGACTAATAGTTACAATAAATTAAAATGGTTGAATGTTAAATAAAAAAATAGTTACAATAAATTAAATGGTTAAATGTTAATTGAAGTCGACTAATAGTTACAATAAATTAAATGGTTGAATGTTAATTGAAGTTGACTAAATGTAACTTCAAAGTTTACAATAAATGATCGGGCGGTTCTGTTGGTGGCACGATGATACTCCAGTAGTCCATCAGTGACCCAAATTTGCCATTATAAAAAAAGTGTGGCGCCTGTTGCCTTTGTATTCATCATCCCAAAGCTCATATTATTTATATTAATTAAATATAAATTCACCTTCTTCATTCTTAAACAAGGTGTGTCGCTGCAATTCTGGTGACCGGAAAATTTCAATCCATCTTAACTTCACCTACACTTAGGGGTATCCTAGCATTTGTTTAGGGGTATCCCGTTAAATAAAATGGAGATTAAGAAAAACAAACTGCACAACGTCAAGAAAGTTGAGGGGTATCCCGGGCTACCCCTCGCCACCACATAGATGCGCCCCTGGTCCAAACCCTCCTTCCCTATTTCGAATCCTTCACTAGGGACTTAACAATGGTTGAAGCGGCACTGAGCTCATCGATGGCTCCGTTGAAGGATGCCAAACCTATGATTGTTAGGGTTAAAAAAAAAAAGTTAGCGATCTCCACTCGAAGCTTGTTATGAGTTTATTTATGGTTTTGCAATTTATAAAGTATACTTGTGCTAGGATTGAAGTTTTGATGGTTGTTTCGACTTATGTTTTGGTCTAATTAGGGCTAGAATTCAATGACAAACCAGTGAATCGGCCATTGTTGGATTTTAAAAGCCATCTATAAATGATTCAACTTCTAAATGTGTGTTATGGTGTTTGAGTTTTTGTTCATAAATTTACTTCGTGTGTGTGTCATGTTGTGTTGTGTCGTTCGTGTTACTCAAGAGATTATATCTAATCGCATTAAGGGTATAAGGAGTGGTTAGACACTTGAGAGTGGCAAACTAAAAAATCAACCAATGAGAGTGTGTCATGTCAAAGTGATAAACTATGCTCAAAAGTGTTGGCAATGGTTAGACACTTGGTGAAGTGTTAAACTATTTTTAATAAAAAAACGAAAAAAATGTGTGATTGGTTGATATTGGAATGGACCCCACCCCACACTACCCTCTCTCTCTCATACCCTCCTTTCACCACTTCGGCAAGCCTACACCCCTACACCGATTTGGCAAACTTTTGAGTGGCAAACTATGTTGGCGGTGGTGTTACCAATTGGCAAACTAAGTTTGCCACACTTTGCTGCACCCCACTCCGTATACCCTAAACATGTGGTGTTCGTGTAGCCCGTTTATATAATAGGTATGTGCTCATGTTTAGGTTATTGACAAGTTTAATTGCCATATATAAATGTATTACACCCATATCTAATATATAATGCAAATTAACCATAAATGTTTGAAAAAAATTTGATTTTACTTGGAAATGGTTGAGTTTTTTTAACCTAGCTGATACAATTTAGACGTCGTATAGAACAGTTTCAACGTCATTTGTACACCGTGAATTTTAATACGTGTATAACTAAATTTTAGTATAGAAGACAAATAAAAGATAACACCACAATGCCATTTCAATGATGTATAAATCACACACCATTCATTATATATGATGTTCAGACAATGTTTATGAAGCGAGATTGGCTTAATCATTTTGAAGACCTAAAGCAACTAAGGGTAGGGGCGGACCCATATAGAGTGGGTCGGAGTTCTCGAACCCCAATGTTTTTAAAAAAATTAGTAGATCAGATATATTAAATTGTTTAAGGACCCCATAAATATAATTAAGTGGGCACCATGAAAAGAAGAGGAAACCTGGTGTAGTGGTAAATCCATCTCTTTACCAACAAGAGGTCAATAGGTTCAATCCTTGTATAACTCGTTTTTCCTGTTTGTTTTTAATCTAGTTCAAACCTCGCTATGACCCGACCCGAACGAGGATCGACCCGAAAATTTTAACCTTTTTTTTATGAAAATTTTAACGTTTTGTTATGAAAATTTTGAACACCAAAAAAGAAGGACCCCGTTGAAAAAAAATCCTGGGTGTGCCACTGACTAAGGGGTTTTTTGTTTAGCTTTTAACGAGGCTCTTAATGATTTAGATCTTTTACTGGTTTAGCACTTAATAGTTCAGACTGTTTGTTTCGCGGGCAGATGTCTAAATGATTCAGACATTTGCCTCTTAATGATTAAGCATTATACTAAGTCTGAAAGGTTAAGACCTCTTATCTGAATTGGTCAGACATTTGCCTCTGAACGGTTAAGCATTATACTGGCTCTTAATGGTTCAGCACTTAATGGTTCAGAACTCTAACTAGTTCAGTACTTACCCATTCAAAAGTTGCCAAACAACCCCTAAGTAAGGTCTTTTTTCGAATCTCAGTATCATCAACCATGCATGAGAACGAAAGATTGCAACCCCCTCAAAAATATTAAAAATAAAACAATAAATAATAAAATTTTAAAAATGTTCAATTCTTCGTCATGCTCTCTCCTACATTTGTATGTTTCTCTTCAATCTTATTCTTACAGTCTACGTTTCTATTTCTTAGGTCATGTGTTGTGAAACATGTGAAGGGGCGCTAAGGACCGTTATGGACTGAAACCATTGTAAGGTATGGATTTATCTCACATTGGTTGTATGGGCAACTAATTTCACACCCCTAAATTACCACATGCGGGTTTCACCGCGAGGCGTGTGACATACCAGGATCTAACCACTAATCATGTCGAACTAATAGTAAATAATATTAAATGCAATCGCCATGTCCAACATGAATAGGGTATTTCAATATAAATGTTTCAATCAAAAGGATGTATTCGACGGAAGCAAAAGTAATTGGTTCGAAACAACTAAAACCATATTGTTTTAAAAGCATAATATTAAATGTTCTCATCAAGTAGCACGACCCATGACACTTCAAGCTCTCCAAACTGCAAGTTCCAATGCTTTGATGTACCTAACGACCTGCAAGCTAGCTCGGTAATAAGTAGGGACTTACATGATAGAGACTGAGTTTACCCACTGACATCGAAATTAAACTACAACATTTATTAAAAGCATTCCTGCTAGGAATAATGGTTTGTCCCCCCCCCCCCCCCCCCGGGATGCATGCTTGTGGAAGAGTAGTGAACTCACCTTAGTTTGCTCGGTATGTGTTAACGTGCTTCTACGCGTTAATAAAGTGTTAGGTACGTTACACGCGACCTAATGTACAATAATGTGTAAGTATGTATACATGTAGGGTTATGCAATACCCTGAGTTTCTAAACAACCAAGTGTTTAGTGTGATCAAGTTAACAAGTTTAACATATAGTACCATTCAATGGATTTCTCTAGTTGGTGACATGTAGTGTGTTTTGAGAAACATGGACATCACACAGTCTTCATAACTCGGATAGTTATAATCTAGTTAAACTCAGTATATTGTTTTTGTAACGCTCTGCTTTTTCATGACTTTCCTTAATTAGAAAGCTTGACTCGTATTTCTATTTTTGGAAGCTTATTCCTCTTGTGATCGTATTTCATTTTATCGTTGTAAATCCGAGACTTTAATCGTAATGAAATCCATTGTTTTTATACAACTTATATCATATTTATTCGTGCATGCTTATACGTTTAACTTCGTTATACATCTGATACCTTAGTCGTAAATGTGTGATAAATCTACTAATACAAATCATATATACACGACTTATACGTTTTTTACTCATGTTTTTACATCAATAAACACTTACATATACCTATTCACGATCTACACACTTATTTATATGTTTAGGTTACTTAAATCTAACTTATAACGTGCTTTTTACCCTAAAACATAACTTATATGAAAGTATAAGGGCCTTATTCGTCAAAAATCAAAGTTTGGGCATAGTAGGAGGCCGTCGCGCCCCGCCCAGCGACGCCATGACCCCTCCCCGGTCGCGGGCCGCCACAGTCAACAACCCGCAGAAAGTTGAACACGGCTCGTGGATTATGCAGAATTGTGTTTCTTTGTTGTGTTTTTCTCACCTAAACTCATGTATAACTCACCTAACTCAAACCCTACACCCTCAACTATAAAACCAACCTCTTCCACACATTTTTACCACTTTACAAACACTTTAATCCTCTCAAATTCACTCTCAAACACATCTAAATTCTCAGATTATAATCAGAAAGTTCAAGACTTTCTAAGTGAGTTCTAGCTCACTTTTACTTCACTTTTCTACTCATTTCTTTCTTCCTAACACTTGGATAACCTCTAGGGAGGTTTTCACAAGATTACTTGGGTAATCTAAGGTGAAACCTCACCATATTTGAGGTCCAAAGTGTTATAAACTTTTTGTTTTTATATATTTTCATGTATGTTCATTTTTATGTTATAAACTTGATGGAATCTTGTTCCCATCAAGCTTGCAATCAAGTCTATGATTGTGGGTTTGTATTAGGGTGATTACCATCAAGTTATGAGTTCAAACACTCACATATTTTCTGTGTATACTTGTTAATCAAATTATGAAAGCAAGCACAAGTCATCATCTTCCATATGATGAACTTGTGACTTGTGAAGTGTGAACAAATGGAAGCTTTGACTTTCCAAGCTAAGTTCCACTCCTTCATTTGAACACTTTTATAACTTGTTAGATTAAATTATTTTCTTGTTGTTCATGACCCTCCCACCATCTTCAAGATGGTGTGTGTAGTGGTGAATCTTATAATGAGGTTTCTAAACCTCCATGCTTGACATACATGATGCTATATGATAACACCTGTTTGGACTTAGATTAGGATGTTATTACTACTAAATAACCTATATATAATTATATAAAAACATGGCTGAGTTTGTGGTGTTAATCAAACCATGATTAACCATCATAAACCTAAGCTATCATATCAAATATTCTAGAGTTCTTGTTATGATTCCAATGGGCAATTTGGGACCCATGAAACCACTTGATATGGTGTCATAAACAAACTCTTGGAACTTAGATTTTACTTTCATATATACATACTTTCACTACTTTAAATTCCTAATTCCGAGTCTAAACACCCCATAAATTCCAACACCGAACACATTCATTCTCCTATTCTCATTAACTCATCAATACATGGATAATTGGAAGACTTAGCAATTTTGTGAGTACAGTTGACCCATTTTCTTTTTACACACTTTGGGTTGTAACATGTTACATTACAAAATGCACAAACACACACAAAACTTACTTTAATCTCTCAATCCGTTATACATGCTTTTGTTATGCTTAGGTTCATGCTAGTTTCATACATGCTACTTGTCATTAACTTAGCTAGCCCACCTTAACAATTACAGCGCTATAGGAGTAGCACGCCGCCCGTCGGGGTATTGTTAAGTCAACATTCTTATACATAAACAGTCTCGTTCACTTTTGTGGCGAGGGACACTTATAATTCGTGTGGACACTTGGGTTTGACTTTTAGTTATGCATGCTAGTACAACCTTGTATACCAAATTGCCATGTTGGATTTGAGAAATACTTTTATACTTATGCCATGTGTTTAAAACTAGTGTACTCGCCAATACGTTTGTATTGAACTATGCTTTTTAAAACATGTTGTAGGTTTAATGATGACATTAATGATGCATAGAACTTAGTAGGATGCTTAGAAACACATTTTAAATTTGTATACTTAATGTAATGCAATTCTTTTGTTTCAAGTTGTTGTATTTGATTTCAATCGATGTAATTGACTCTTTAGCAATGAAATGAAATTCATTATTTAAATACTTGTCACAAATTTGCATTATGAGTAATGAACAATCTCATTTTTGTCTCACTCCGATGTTTTCGCCATCGGTTGGGGTGTGACAGTTTTATTAATAAACTCGGATATGTTGTTTAACATATATACTCAGAACATCATACATATACTCGGACTCAACATATATATACAGAACACATATATCAAACTCGGATCATTACATATCTACTAAACTCGAAGCCGCACACATTTAAATTCGGAGCCAACATGTAACCCATGTAAACCCGGAAACACACATGTAATACATATAAACTCTGAAACACATATGCACCCATATAAACTCGGAAACATATGAATAACCTCGGAACACATAAATAAATTCGAAACATATAACACTTGTATAAATTCAGAACAATTATAACAATTATATAAACCCGGAGCTCACATAAAAATTCGAAAACTCGGAGTAATATATATAAAGTCGGATCACAGGTAACTCGGACGAATGTTCATATGTAAACTCGGATCATAAAATTGGACGAATCATTATACAAAACTCGGAACTCTCTTTTGTTTAACAAACTCGGATTTTAATTATAATTCCAATAACCCGGACTTTGTGACTTCACAAAGTTGGACCAACTACAAACGCACAATAACACAGAACAAGCAAAAATCATAGTTTCTCAATGTAACAGTTATAGTTCTACGATCAAACCCTAATCTCAACAATGTTAGAAACCAAATCAACAGTTTAGCAGTTCCAATATATCAATCGCATCTCTAATATCTGAAAAACAATTACACATTCATTCACAAACCACTACACATTCATTCAGGCTTGATCAACTAACCACATATCAATTGTTTGGATATCTAGGGTTTTGCATGAAATCAAGAGAACACGGATATCAACGTATAACATAAACACTTACCTTAGATTTGATCTAATGTTTGTTCTTGATGGATTGAAAGATCAGAGGTTTTGATGATTGTGTGTGTGAGATTTGTGTCTCCAAGAATGATCAGAGAACTAATTGTCGTATGATTGAGATTATTGGGAGTTTAAGGTTGCAGTGTTTTATTATAATTTCCATAATAACCATAAAAACCCATAACTATATAACTTTTACACAGTAGCACATAACATCTTGCAGTTTGCAGTTACAACATATAATTCATGTATTTGTCATGCAACATATAAGTTTCGTGTAAACCGTCCGTTTATATTAATTATTCATGTTAGTCACAAACATTCGAGAATTTATTTGTGTGTGTGTTCCAGTAATTCCCCGAACTACCAATGTAGACTCATTTAACTAACCCTAGTTAAATGCAGTGCTATGAATGTATGTCTAAACTAACTGTGGTTAGGTTTAAAGTATTAACCTGAAATTGTGAGTTGTCACATCATCCCCAAGTTGAAAAAAAATTCATCCTGAAATTTGGTAAGCAGTCACAGAAGAGTGAAAGGATAAGTTAAGATGACTGTGAGTTTTCCTCGGGTATCCATCATCCCCAAGTTGAAAGGGAATTTCGTCCCGAAATTCGCAAGTCATATCAGCGTTAGGTTTATTGGTTTTGAATAAATGAGGATACTTGAGTATCATCTGATCCTCGCGTTCCCACGTGGATTTCGGTCCACGCTTTGAGTTCCAACGGACTCTCACGATAGGTATTCAACTGTGTTTACAAACCTTGACTTCTCGGTCCATGATTTCAACATGTTCCTCGATAAATTGCAACTTGTCATCGATCTTTAGTTCTTTGAAAGGAACTACAAGCGTTTCATCAGATAACACTTCTTTAAGTTAGAAACATGAAAGACGTTGTGTACACCACTGAGTTCATCAGGCAACTCAAGTCTATAAGCCACCGGACTGATTCTTTCTAAAATCTTCAACGGCCTAACATATCGCGGATTGAGTTTGCCTCGTTTCCTAAAAACGGACCACACCCTTCCAGGGTGAGACTTTCAATAAAACATTATCGCCCACGACGAATTCCAAGGGTTTCCTACGCTTGTCGGCGTAGCTTTTCTGGCGATCACGAGCTGCCGCCATACGATTTCTGGTTTGAACAATCTTCTCAGAAGTTTTGAGTATGAGTTCTGGACCCGTGATTTGGTTGTCACCAACCTCGGCCCAACAAAGAGGAGATCGACATTTCCATCTGTACAACGCTTCGAACGGAGCTGTCTGGATGCTAGAGTGGTACTATTGTTGTAAGAAAACTCTACCAAAGGCAGATGTCTTTCTCATCCATTACCAAAATCGATAACACATGCTCGAAGCATGTCTTCAAGAGT
The DNA here is from genome assembly GCA_030545235.1 of Helianthus tuberosus. Lineage (NCBI taxonomy): Eukaryota > Viridiplantae > Streptophyta > Magnoliopsida > Asterales > Asteraceae > Helianthus > Helianthus tuberosus. The sequence goes on along the minus strand of CM060424.1, from coordinate 62,935,997 downwards.
CTGGATGGTTCGTTCACTTTGACCATCCGTTTGAGGATGATAGGCGGTGCTCATGTCTCATCACGTGCCAAAAGCTTTCTGCATCGATTGCCAAAGATGAGATGCGAAACATGGGTCACGATCAGAAATGATAGAGACTGGCGCCCCGTGCCAAGAGATCACTTCCTTAATGTAGATAGTGGCAAGTTTGTCATACTTGTCAGTGTCTTTGATCGCAAGGAAGTGTGCAGACTTGGTCAGACGGTCAACGATCACCCAAATGGTATCATTTCTGTTTTGAGTTTTGGGTAAACTGGTGATGAAGTCCATGGAAATTTGTTCCTATTTCAACATAGGCAGTGCTGGTTGCTGAAGCAAACCAGACAGTTTTTGGTATTCCACCTTGACTTTCTCGCAAGTCAAGTATTTGCTCACATACGTCGCTATGTTAGCTTTCATGTTCGGCCACCAGTATAAGATTTTCAGATCTTGATACATCTTATCAGAACCCATAGGAATGGAGTATCAAGACTTGTGTGCTTCGTCCAACACTAGCTCCCTTAGATTACCGCGCAAATGGACCCATATTCACTCCATGAAATAGCGAATACCGTCAGACTTGGTTTTGAGTTGTTTCTCCATGCCCCGCATAGATTCAGCTTGAAGGTTCTCGTTCTTCAATGCTTCAGTTTGGGCAGAACGGATCTGGTCAGGTAGGTTAGAATGAATAGTAAGCTGTAAAGCTCGAATGCGTCTAGGTTTAGTTTCCTTTCGACTAAGGGCATCTGCTACAACATTAGCTTTGCCCGGATGATACTTGATTTCATAGTCGTAGTCGTTCAAGAGTTCAACTCAACGACGCTGTCGCATGTTCAACTCATTCTGATCGAAAATGTACTGAAGGCTCTTGTGATCGGTGTAAATAGTGCATTTGGTACCGTACAAGTAATGCCTCTAGATTTTGAGTTCAAAGACTACGGCTCCCAATTCCAAATCGTGAGTCGTGTAGTTCTTCTCGTGAACTTTCAATTATCGGGAAGCATAGGCTATCACCTTCTCGCGTTGCATCAAAACACAACCGAAACCTTGAATAGAAGCATCACAGTACATCACGAAGTCATCCATACCATTTGGTAAGGACAATATCGGTGCACTGCAGAGTTTTTGTTTCAAGAGCTGAAAGGCATTCTCTTGGTTCACTCCCCACGAGTAAGTAACACCTTTATGAGTTAAAGCAGTAAGAGGTTAAGCGATTTTCGAAAATCCCTCAATAAATCTACGATAGTACCCTGCGAGACCAAGAAATTGTCGCACCTCAGTAGGAATCTTAGGTGCCGCCCAATTCTTGATAGAATCGATTTTAGCTAGGTCCACATGTAATCCTGCTGCGTTGACCACGTGACCCAGGAAGTGTACTTCCCTAATCCACAAATCACACTTAGAGACTTTCGCGTAGAGCTGCTCCTTCCTTAGGAGTTCCAAGATAAGACCCAAGTGTTGTTCATGTTCCTCCTTGCTCTTTGAATAGATTAGGATGTCATCAATAAATACAATGATGAAGTTTTCAAGATAGGGTTTGCACACTCGATTCATAAGATCCATGAAGACCGCTGGTGCATTGGTTAACCCGAATGGCATGACGAAAAACTCATAGTGGTCGTACCGCGTTCGGAAAGCTATTTTGGGAACATCTTCCTATCGGACTCTCATCTGATGATAGCCCAATCTTAAATCGATTTTTCAGTAGAAACTTGACCCTTGAAGTTGGTCAAACAGGTCGTCAATACGAGGAAGAGGATAACGATTCTTGACCGACACCTTGTTGAGTTCGCGATAACCAATGCACAGGCAGAAAGACCCATCTTTCTTCCTTACGAATAGGACATGGGCTCCCCATGGCGAAGAACTAGGTTAGATAAAACCTCTATCCAACAGTTCTTGAAGTTGATTGTACAGTTCTTGCAACTATCCCGGTGTAAGACGATAAGGTGCACGAGCAATCGGAGCTGCTCTAGGTGTAAGTTCAATCTGGAATTCCACCTTTTGATGTGGAGGTAGCCATGGAAGTTCCTCGAGAAAAACGTCGAAAAGTCATCAACAACTGGAATATCTTTGATTTTCTTCTCCTCCAGTTGATTATTGGTAACGAGAGCTAGAATAGCTGAATGGCCCTTCCGTATGTACTTCTGGGCTTTCATAGCTGAAATGATGCCAACCGTCGAACCACTTTGGTAACCTTGAACAGACAGAGAATCTCCACTAGGGAGAGAGATACGGACGATTTTGTCTTTACAGAGAATTTCAGCTCGGTGTTTGGACAACCAGTCCATACCGATGACTACATCAAAGCTATCAAGAGTAACAGGAAGGAGGTCAATGTCAAACACTTGACCTAAAATATCGAGTTTGCACCCAACATGAACATGGGATACTTCAATTGGTTTACCATTAGCCAACTCTACGGTGTGCTTGGTTTCAAGAGGGTTGGGGTCGTTCCTAACAGTCTACTGAATTTCAAGGACATGAATTTCCAATCGGCATCTGAATCGAATAAGACAGAAGCGAAAAGATTGTTCACAAAAAACGTACCAGTCACTACATTGTTATCATTCCTAGCTTCACCCGCGCCATTGTGAATGCTCTCCCGCGAGGACTATTTCCACTGTTGTTGTTATTGTTGTTGTTGTGATTCCCGGTGTTGTTGTTGTTATTTCCGTTATTGTTGGCATTTTGGTTTAGCTGCGGGCAATCCCTTTTGATGTGACCCTCACTTCGACGCTGAAAGCAACCCTATCGATTACCCTGCTTCTGCTGCTGCTGTGGCTGTTTCCTCAGTTGCTGTTGCTGTTGTTGCTTTGGGAATTGAGATCTGCAATCTTTAGCCAAATGGCCCACCTTCTCTAATACCTAACATGTCCTAGTGCACTACCCATGGTGATGGTAGTTACACATGTAACACTTTGATTTTTTACCAGCATACGAGCCCTAGTTCTGATTAGAGCCTTGGTTCTGATTAGTAAAAGGAGACTGGCTGAAGTTGCGGTTGTTATTGTTGTTATCATCCCTCTTCTATTACTGGCTGGAGTTAGAGGCCTTTTCTGAGTCATTCCACTTGCGTTTGTTGTCGGTAATAGGAGCAATCCAAGCACCACGCTCCGGTAGTGTATCGTGTTCAATTTCCTAGCCGGTGATCTCGTGAGCCAAACGAATGATCCGTGACAAGTTGTCTAGATTCGCAGAGGTAACCATACTCTTGATCTAGGGCGCTAATCCATTGAGATACAACTCGATTCGTTTGTATGGTGGGGTTCATAGGTTGGGGCACATCTTCGCCAGCTCCTGAGAACGCTTCGTGTAGGCTTTGATCTCCGATCCCACTATCTTCAAATTATAGTACTCGTTCTCTAGATTTTGAATTTGATCGCAGGGGTAGTACTCCTCCTGCATCATTCCCTTGAATTCATCCCAAGTTGGAGCATTTGCCATGTCGATCCCAAGCATTTGAACTTGGGCGTTCCACCAAGTTAAGGCACCATCCTCCAATGTGCCTGTAGCAAAGTTCACCATGTCCCCAGCCGGACAATTACACATCACGAACGCTGATTCAGATTTCTCTAACCAATGAAGGAGTCCTACCGCCCCTTTAGTCCCATGGAAAGATTGTGGCTTACAATCCATAAACATCTTGAAGGTACAGACGGGCAGATAGTTCTGGTTCTGGTTCGGGTGTTGACCTAAAGGTAAAAGAACGCACGCTGCACGAATGTGAGTTCGAATACACGAATAAAGAGAAAGAATCATCTTGTTGTAAGTGTCGTACCAACTTACTAAGTAGCTAAAGCCTCTGCCACTCATGTGTTGATAACATTTGTCAACTCCGCCTGAGTCATGACAATGTTGCCACGTCCACCGTCGCGTCCACCGTTTCACCCACTCATGATTCTACATTCACAATATACCAACATGAGAAAAATATGTAGCACATATTATTTCCATATTTAGTACAAGTAAAAAAGATCGAGTTAAGTGTTTAAATAATAACTCTATCACATCTAGGTTTAGAAAAGAGAGGAAAGGTCAAGATCGAGTAGGAGTCAATCATCGTCATGGCTCCTATGGATAGTTGAATCCCTAATTATGTCGTATAATGGGTCGGAATTCTTTCCACACACTAGGTCTCACAGGGCTCTGATACCAATCTGTCACACCCCTAAATGTGTGTGTTAGGTGTATAATGTATACGATGTAAAGGAGGAACCTTGCAATCTAGAGAGTAGTGTCATGGTCGCTTTTGGAACTGAATTGGTTATAGTATGGTTTTTACAAAACTTTTTAAAACCTAGTTCACTATAACCAGTGGCTCTGATACCAATCTGTCACACCCCTAAATTACCACATGCGGGTTTCACCGCAAGGCGTGTGACATACCAGGATCTAGCCACTAATCATGTCTAACTAATTGTAAATAATACTAAATGCAATCATCATGTCCAACACGAATAGGGTATTTCAAAATAAATGTTTCAAGCAAAAGGATGTATTCAGCGGAAGCAAAAGTAACTGGTTCGAAACAACTAAAACCATATTGTTTTAAAAGCATAATATTAAATGTTCTCATCAAGTAGCACGATCCATGACACTTCAAGCTCTCCATACTGCAAGTTCCAATGCTCTGATGTACCTAACGACCTGCAAGCATGTAGAAGAGTGTCAACATAAAGTTGGCGAGTCCACTGGTTTTGTTCAACGTAAATAATGTAAATGTTTAGCTTTAAAGACATGTCATGTAATATTAAACTTGGTGTCGATATGACTGACTATGTTTGTTGTGCCCTCATCAACGTCTTTCAATATTGATCCAAAATGATTAAGGTCCTTAGTTCACGACCGACTCCCCGAGTACGGTGTGAGGTTTGTCAAACCTAATAGCGCTACTAACTAATACCATGTTGTATCCCAGACAACTAGCTCGGTAATAAGTATGGACTTACATGATAGAGATTGAGTTTACCCACTGACATCAAAATTAAACCACAACATTTATTAAAAGTATTTCTCCTAGGAATAATGGTTTGTCCCCCGGGACGCATGCTTGTGGAAGAGTAGTGAACTCACCTTAGTTTGCTCGGTATGTGTTAACGTGCTTCTACGAGTTAATAAAGTGTTAGGTCCGTTACACGCGACCTGATGTACAATAACGTGTAAGTATGTATACACGTAGGGTTATGCAATACCCTTAGTGTCCAAACAACCAAGTGTTTACTGTGATCAAGTTAACAAGTTTAACAGACAGTAACATTTAGTGGATTTCTCTAGTTGGTGACATGTAGTGTATTTTGAGAAACACGGACATCACACAGTCTTCATAACTTAGATAGTTATAATCTAGTTAAACTCGGATATATTGTTTTATTAATAAACTCAGATATGTTGTTTAACATATATACTCAGAACATCATACATATACTCGGACTCAACATATGTATTCCGAACATATATATCAAACTCTGATCACTACATATTTACTAAACTCGGAGCCGCACACACTTAAATTCGGAGCCAACATGTAACTTATGTAAACCCGGAAACACACATGTAAGACATATAAACTCGAAAACACATATGCACCCATATAAACTCGGAAACATATGAATAACCTTAGACCACATAAATAAATTCAGAACATATAACACTTGTATAAATTCGGAACAATTATAACAATTATATAAACTCGGAGCTCACATAAAAACTCAAAAACTCGGACTAATATATATAAAGTCAGATCACAAGTAACTCAAATGAATGTTCATATGTAAACTCGGAACACAAAACTTGGACGAATCATTATACAAAACTCAGAACTCTCTTTTGTTTAACAAACTCGGCTTTTAATTATAATTCCAATAACCCAGACTTTGTGACTTCACAAAGTCGGACCAACTACAAATGCACAATAAAACAGAACAAGCAAAAATCATAGTTTCTCAATGTAAAAGTTAGTTCTACGATTACACCCTAATCTCAACAATGTTACGAACCACTTCAACAATTTAGCAGTTCCAAAATATCAATCGCATCTCTAATATCTGAAAAACAATTAAACATTCATTCACAAACCACTACGCATTCATTCAGGCATGATTAACTAACCACAGATCAATTGTTTGGATATCTAGGGTTTTGCATGAAATCAAGAGAACACAGATATCAACGTATAACGTAAACACTTACCTTAGATTCGACCTAGTGTTTGTTCTTGATGGATTGAAAGATCAGAGGTTTTGATGATTGTGTGTGTGAGATTTGTGTCTCTTAAAATGATCAGAGAACTAACTTCCATATAATTGAGATGGGGAGTTTAGGGTTGCAGTGTCTTATTTTAATTTCCATAATAACCACAAACACCCTTAACTATATAACTTTTACATAGTAGCACATAACATCTTACAGTTTGCAGTTACAACATATAATTCACGTATTTGTCATGCAACGTATAAGTTTCGTGTAAATCGTCAGTTCATATTAATTATTCGTGTTAGTCACCAACGGTCGAGAATTTATTTTTTGTGTGTTCCAGTAATTCCTGAATTACCAATGTATACTCATTTAACTAACCCTTGTTAAATGCAGTGCTATTAATGTATGTCTAAACTGATTGTGGTTAGTGTCACACCCCAACCGATGGCGGAATCATTGGGGCGCGGCACTAGGCGAATCAGATTGCTCAAGAGAATCCATAACAACTATTTAGTGACAATATTTAGTGCGTTCATTATTCCATACTAATAAACATATCTCAACAAACAGTCATACAAATTTCATGTGTCTCAAACAATACAAATCCGACAACCTAGATTTTCAGTGAGTTTCTAGTCTTCCTAATCTTGTTTCATGATAACCTTAGATTAACCTGCAACATACATTAAAATAAAGTCAATACAAAAAGTATTGGCGAGTATACAAGTTTGCATAAGTATAGCATAAAAAGCGTTTACGCATAACCAGCATGTAACATATAATAGGAGAATCAAGTAAGCTATCAACAATGCTACAACCTAACCACGTGACTGTGATGTAGAGTATGCGCGACACATGTTCACCAAGGCGAACACGTGAAGTAGAGTATGTGATCCTCAACAACCCCTGTTCACAACAGGTGCTGAGTCCAAACTATAGTACTACCTTTGCTAAAGGCGGTCTAGTGTAACACTGTGTAAGCATAGCAACAAGTAATTCAACTAATCACGTATAACATGCGAGTGTGGTTAGCATTTGAAATGCGTTTAAGTGTTGTGTTTTTGATAGAGAACGTATGTTACACCCAAAAGTGCGTTAAACGAAAATGGGTTCGAGTATACTCACAGTGCGTGCTTAACGGAAGACACGATCTGGTTGGATTGAAGGGAGTGCCTGGTCAGCCTGCGTATGGGAATAGTAGCATAAGTCTTCCAAGTACTGACACGACCGAAATCGGAGTGTCGAGTGGAGTAAAAAGTGAGTTAGGTGTTCAACGGTCTATCCGAACGGATGGGTCCAGTCCATCCGGACGGATGGGTTCCATCCGGACGGATGATCATTCGGTCGGATGATCATTCGGGTGGATGGCCATTCGGGCGGATGGTCATTGGGACGTATGGCCATTCGGGCGGATGGTCATTCGGACGGATGGTCATTCGGGTGGATAGTCTGTGGTCGTTTGTGAACCGTTAAAATTATGCGGTTTTGTTCAAAATGTTTTTAATCAACGGAGACAGGTACGATAACGGAGTAAAACAACAGTGAATACCGAGTCACACCCATTCGGGCGGATGGGCGTAGCCCATTCGGCTGGAGTGTCTGTGACAACTGGCACTTTTCCATGAATTTCGTACAATAATAAAAAGTAATATGTGCTTTAATGACCGTGTTTGATTGAATTAACAACACGAATGATTTTCTGATTACTGTTATATACATACAAAGGCATTTCATGTTGCAAGATTGTACATCATTATCACATGCAACATAATATGGTTCAATTAGTGCATGAAACAAAGTTAGCAAAGTTATCAGACAAACTAGAAATACTGACGGGAGTTCCGTACATAGATAGACGTGATGTTAAGACACAAAATGAGCCCCGGAACCAAGTGTTACACTAGAATAGTGTGTAGGAAAGTAGGGATTACAAAACTGCTTACCTAGTGATGATTTAGGTGCCGGAAAGTGCCAGAAACACACTAAAACTGCAGAATTGCAGAAAATAACCAAATTCAGCAATTTTCAGCATTTTAGCAACTAAATATAATGCAGAAATATGGTTTAATGGTCCAGGATACTTTCCTAAGTGTCGGGAATCAAAACTGTCACAAAAGACAACATAAAGCACACTAAACTGCGCAATTTAGCACCTTAATGAACTGGTAACCAACCGAACAACCGGACACTACCCGAAACACCAAATTTTCACTAGAAGCATTGTTTTAGCATTACGAAGCTAATTATGGTCACTGAACATCATAACACACTCTAAAACGTTATAACATCTATAACCCTAACCATTACACTTAACTTCCACCCAAATTACCTAACTAATATTTGAAACTAAACTAGCACAACACCCCCCTCCCAACCGGTTATGGACAAGGGCCCCACCCTTGATTTCTTTGTAATACTTTATTAGATAATGTTGGCTAATTTTTGAGCATTTTAACCATAAGATCTAGTAATGTTGGAAAACAATTATAAGAACCATGAGACCTTCATAACATTCACTTCAACACTTCAAACACACCAATACTTCTCTCCCTCTTCCCCTTGTTCACGGCCTAACACCACCACCATGGCCACCATTTTTCTAGCTTCATTCTATGCATTCTAAGTGCTCTCTAAGGTGTATTAAGCATAACTAGGAAGGTGGGAAGCAACGGAATTGGAAGGACCTCATCAAGGAGCTTTTATCCACCCTGTTCATCATCTTCTTCATCTTTGATTCTTCCCTAGCCTTGTGCTAGTAGTAAGACTCTTGTAAACTTGATTTTACTTCTTTTCTTGTTGGTTAAAAGGATATATAAGATGTTAAACATGAAGATCATGAAAGAACAAGAAGTTAAACTTTCACATAAAGCTTAAAATCATAAGAATCATTGTTGTTTAAGTGTATGTGTGCATCTTGATGGTAGATTACTTGTGTTTATGATGTTAAAATCATATGAAACTTGCCAGATTGTGATTAAACACATGATCTAGTAAGTGAGAGGATGATCTTGTAAGAAATCAAAGTGATCACCCTTTATGTAAACATGAACTTGAAAGAAGAAGTTGTTTTTATGAATAATGATGATTAAAGTATGATATTAGTCTTGTACATGGATGATTTCAAAGATAGTTTTCTCAAGAAACCAAGTTTAATTACAAGATTTACATAACCATGATTTTTAAAGAAACTAATCATGTTTTTAGTGTTAAATCAAGTGTAGAAACATGTTATTAACAAGAAAAATTCAAGAAGAAATTTTTTTAGAAAATCTTCAAGTAAGTTGTAAAGGACTAAACTTTACATGAAGGTGATTTATAAACAAACAACCACATTTTTAAGGGTAACTAAACCTACTAATTAACATACTAAGTTACTACAAATTTTTACAAAGTTTCAAGTTCATGTCAAAGTGTAAATTGCATAGTTAAAGCATATGGTAAGTCTTGCTTATGTTGTTGATGATTGATGATGGTTTTTAAAAGAAAATGATATGCTTTTAAAGCATGGAAACCTCCATTTTTAAGGGGAAACCATGGCAAAATTTTTGTAGAATTTAAACACTTAGAAAAATATTTTTAAACAAGTATTTATAAGTCAATTTTAACCATGGCTTTTCATATAAAATTTGCCATAAATTTTGTTACAAAAATTACAAATATTGGAGGTTGGTTTTTGACAAATAAGAGTGACTAAATATATATTTAGGAAAATATATTTAGAAATCACAAAATTGTGTGCTACTTGTATATTATGTGTATTAGTTATATTATTTTAGGACTTGAAAATAATATAACTTACCAAAATACCCAAAGTTGTAATATAAAATACTACCAAAATCCCAAGGAAACAAATATATAAATTATACCCGAATATTGGACAAACCGAACACGGACATATGGACTACACTTATATATATATATATATCCCGGAATTAAAATCATATATATATATATATGTGTGTGTGTGTGTGTGTGTTTTGACAAACGAGTTAAACGGTATTTTGAAAACCAGAAGAATGTAAATTATAATTGATACAAGTGTTACAAAAATATATCATATTTTTGTCAAGTAGAAAAATACATTATTTTTTAGTGGAGAGAAATAAATATATTTTCTTGAACAATTACAAGATATACTATTTTTGGAGAAAATATATATTTTCTTAAACAAATTAAGAATATATTATTCTTGGGGTGTAAAATGGATTTATAAATATTTTCCAAGTTAATCTTGAAAAATATATTATTCTTGAGATTTATATGAAAATATAATTATTTTTGCCAAGGAAGAATTATAACTAATTTTCTATAAAAGTTTTCTTAAAATATATATATTTTAAGAATACAAATTGGTGATTTTTATTTGGTTAGAAATAATATTTCGGAGAATGTAAATACAAAAACTAAGTATAAGAATACTTAATAAATACAAGAAAATACGTATTCTCATACGTACGAATACACACCGGAATACACCACAAATACTTGACAAAATACACAAGGATAATTATACCCATACTTGGGAAATATTCACGAAAAGGATTGCAAAATGAGCTAAGGCAAAATATATATTATTTTGACAATATTCCAAATCTATGGATGAAAATAATATAAGTTAAATATTATTATTTTAACTAATAATTATATACTTTGAAATTATACAATGTACATCAAAGATGTAACTCAAAGTATAGCAAGACTTCCAAAACTAGTCTTAATGAACAACTAATACAAAGAGTCGTTACACGACCTAAACGTCTAAAAAAATGGCACATGTGTAGGTAGTTGTACGACTCATAGAAGGACCTTGCGCATATGAGATAGCAGGATGCAAACTTGTGAGTTCACGTCCCCCCCTTTTCTCTTAACTGTTTTCGGATTTATAACTCTCGGGGGTGAAATACATGTTACATATGTTTCAATGGTATGATTTGACTATGAAATGAATTATTAGATCATGTGAGCATAGGCTGACAATGAAATGTCAATAACTCTCATAAGAAACATGGACAAAGGTTAGATCTAATGGGTACGGCCGAGCCCCACTCATGGTCCTTATGTGACCACTTAGAGTGCTTTAGTGTCCCAGTCGAGGTGATTCGACAACGGTCAAGGAGATTTGACACAGTCAAGGTGATTTGATACGGTCAAGGGAATTTGACACAGTCAAGGTGAATTTGACACAGTCGAGGAAATTCGACACAGTCTAGGGGATTCGACAAAGACAAAAGTATACTCGTATTGAGTACTTCCTATGTCTTCACATGCATTAATGTCCTTGCAAAACATTAATTGATCTGTTCATAGACGCTTTTCATACCTGTTTTCAAATGAGTCTCTCAAAATGTTTACAAGTTTGTCAGTACTCATACAAAACGCATGAACTCGCTCAACTTTTGTTGATGTTTTCAAAATTACATGTATTTCAGGAATTAAAGTTGGATCTTGGGTGCTGGTGTTTTGGGAAGTAAATTTCAAGTTTAGATGTCATCCACTTTTGTTGGTTGTAACTTAATCAGAGGTTGTGTTGTTTGAAACTTAAATAACTAGTGTTTGTAATATTTTAAACTTTATGAATGGATGAACATCATTTTGATCATATAGTTGTTTATTATAACCGAATGCAATGAGAACCAATCAATAATGGATGAACATCATTTTGATCATATAGTTGTTTATTATAACCGAATGCAATGAGAACCAATCAAGTCACACGCATACGCTTTCGCAATAGTCAGGGTGTGACAGTGTCATTCTTGACGGAATCTTTGTCTGACCCGTAGATCGGACCATCTCCTTGGTGGAAATCAATCATAGAGTCGGCCCCTCGACTATGGAACGAGTCGGGAGTCTGACGGGTTCATGATTCCACCAATATTGCATAAAATCGAAGAAGAGTTCATAGAGAGTTCATAGATAAGTTGTAAAACGTTAAAATCCTTTAGATATTGGACCAATCTCGATTGAATGATGCTCCACAACAGTTTGCCTAAGCAAAACGAGTGGAAACCACATTCAAGAGGTCTAAAACCAGTGATTTTGAGAAATAGTTAAGGTGTGTGTGTGATTTTGATGAAGAAGATGATGTAGAAGTCGAATAGAATAAAGATTGAAGAAGATTTGAGGGAAAAAGCTTACAAAAAAGTCTTGGTTCGCGGTTGGAACCTTGAGAGCGGATGGGAGAGCTTAAAAGGTTGAAATGGAGACACAAGTCCCCTATTTATAGGCGAGGATGGGAGTTAAGGTGGTGCGCTCATGGCTGTGTCCGGATGGCTGTGTTCGGATGGCCATTCGGGCGGATGGCTAATCGGGTGGATGGCCATTCGGGTGGATGGCCATTCGGGTGGACTCAAACCACTGGGTTGAGGGTAACGTCACCTTCAAAAGAGGGGCCTACTACTATAACTAAGATAATCTCTTAAAAAGTGCAAAAGTGCGGAAATCATCAAAGGTTACATTAAAGGCGAGTCGGATCCAAGTGATTTATCTTGTCTATCTGTTTTTATTTTTATTTTTATTTTTCAGCATTTTAGTTTTTATTTTTCGTGTAAAAAACCTTTTCTAAAACTTTTAATTTGATTAGACGTTGAGGATAAACCGGTACTGAAAGCTCTTGTGTCCTTGGACGACCTCGGTATCTTACCAACACTATACTACGCTCACGATGGGTGAACTTGCCCATATGTGTGTTTAGTGTTAGTAGAATATCGTGTTTTATAAATTTAAAACTTGACTAACGTATTAAAAAGGGTTTAAAATATAAATAAAATATATATTACACCTAACGCACATCACTATCCCAAGTAGTTTACTAGACTTAAAGTAACTTAACCCCACCTAGCTTCCGACACTTAGTTAACTCTTTCCATGTCGGGAATGGTTCACCCGGGTTATAACTTACTTGGCTACTTGGTATGGTAATTAGTATTTTCTTTTCATTCATGACCATCCGAATCATCCTTGTGGTGATTTGAGCATTGGTGAATCAAACAATGAGGTGTTCATACCTCCATGCTTGACTTCCATGAACTCTATGTTAGTATATGACGGACTTAATATTAGACATACTATATAACATATAAATAAAAATATAAAGATAACCGAATTCTTGATGTTAATCGGATTATGATTATAGGTCGCGAATATAAGTTATATTATCTTTGTTCTTTATTCCTCGTTTGTGATTCTAAAGGGCACGTTAGGACCCATGAAAACACTTTAAAACTTTGTGTCTAAACGAGTGTCTAGACGAGATATACTTTTGCATACATATACTTTTATACTTAATTCTGAATCCAAACATTCCATAAACTTCAACACACGTACACCTTAATTCTCCTATTCTCATCAACTCGTCAATACACGGATAATCGGAAAGCTTTTGCAAACCTGTGAGTATACTCGACGCCCTTTTTACCATTTTCACACTTTTTGGGTACAGTCGGTGTGCCTACCCCGACACATTATCCTGTATGGCCATAATAGTTCATGAGTCGGGACCCCCGAACCCGGTACCAATAACCCCCAATCTTTTCAGTTATCAAATATAACGGCTTAAACCGAGTTCTTACAATTATGAGCAATCATAGGCGGCTCATTTATGTAATAGTCGCTCCAAGTGGCGTATTCTCCATACCCCAAGTTTTCAAAGAAAATAAGTTAAGAGTATTTACCTTTTAGCTAGCTTCCAATCGTTACCAGTTTTCAAATATAGTAAAATCCGTAAAGACAAAGTACTAAGCTCAAGTCCAATTATCTCGGGGGGGGGGGGGTCTATAGTTCGGAGTGAACAGGTTTAGCTATATGTTAGAATGTATACGGGTCATAGATTAGTTCCTTTGACGCGACCTGTTATGTAAGAACAAGTTTAATAGCTTGATTTAGCGTAGATTGATTTGAATGTGGTTTTTACCTATCCGAGCATAAGGACTCATTGGATAATGGTAATTTAACCAACATTCTAATTTGGATAAGTTTTAAAAGGTTTTGACCAGTTACACCTAGTTTATGCGAACAAGGTTCGCAAAACTATTTATGCGCATAAAGACTGGTTCGGAAGGTCGGATGTGCATAAGACAAGTCCAAGTAGTAAAGTACATCTTTGGCCAATTGGCACTTTTAGTCCCTCTCCTTCCTCGTATTTGGGATTAGTTAAAGAGATCCGGGATGCGTTTTAGTTAACGCACAATAATAATAATAATAATAATAATAATCATTCTCTCCTTCCCAGATTTGGGATTATTCGGAGATTCAAAATACACGTTTCAGTTAACATTCAGTGTAGGTCATTCCTCCTTCCACATAGTCAGGATTAGTTAGAGGTTTCTCCCTCCACGTAGACGAGATTAGCTGGAGAATTTGACACATGTCGTCACATAGTTGGACGAAATTTTCAGGGTGTTACATCACATGAAAAATGAAACCTTTGAACGACTTTAAGTGTACAGAAGAAGAAAGCGCCTCCAACGAGAAGAAAGTTCGCGTCTATTAAAAGTCAGACTATATTCCTCCGTTAAACAACAAATGGCGTCATGACGATAGTGATTCTGGCAAAGAAGATGAAAAGTTGGAATTGTTCGAGTCCAAGAGGTCTAAGTGGTTCATAAAGGATGAAGAAAAGAAAAATAAAAGTAGACGTGGTATTCCAAAGAAGAAGCCTGTACAAAGACAGTTGGTTGATGAGCCGAGCGATGATGAGGCTCAAAATGTTGATGAAAATGTAGAAACTGGTGATGCGGGTACTTCTAGTGTTAACACGACTCAAGAAATAGAATACTTAGCCTTTGGAGCTACTAAGAATGTGGGAGAGAATGTTCAAAGAGATGCCAATGTTGGTGGTGAGAATATTGAAAGTGATGATAGTTCTACTGAAAGCGATATTCATGTGACGAAAATTGAACCAACAAAAGGAGATCCAATGGTAAAGTGGAGGAAGGAGAAAGAAAAAACATCTAAGAAAAAGAAAAACAGTGACGAAGAAGATGCTACATATGAACCATCTAGTGCTGAAGTACAGCAGATAAAGAAAGGGAGATTGAAAAGAATGTCTCAAAGAATTGGCTCTCCGGCACCAAAGAAGGTGAAAACCGTTGAAGTTACAATTGCTGGAGAGCCTATTCAACATGAACCTGAAAGAGTTGCAACTTCAACTGCTGAATCATTTGAAATACCGATTCAGACATCACCAAGATCCCCAATACAGCAATCGGTTCCTATTTAGATAGAAGAAGTTCGACATTAAACTCCTCCACAGAAACATCAAACAGTTCAAGAACCAGGTTCTACTACAAAGAAAACTTCAACACCAAGGCAATCATAACATTCTACAGAGTTTAATCAAATGTTTAGTGATATTCCGGTGTTTGGTTCTAGACCGGTGAGCTTAGAAGATGTTCCTGATATGCCATTCTTTGATGATAACAGAACAAAGGCTGTGGAAGACAGAGTTTCAAAGTTAGAGAAAGATAAAGCTACTTCAGATGAGAAGATGAAAATCTTAGAAGAAGAGAATGTGGTTTTGAAGAATGAAGATCAAACGTTGAATGAAAAGGTCATAACTCTTGAAGCTGGGAATGTTACGCTTAACGAAGTTGTTCAATGCTTAATGACTATGAACGAACAACTATCTACTTTGAATGCTATATTGATGTCAGAGAATGAGATATTGAAGAAGATGGTTAATGAGCACGAAGCAGACAAGAAGCTGAAATCAAAACAAATCAAGATGTTGTATGCTGTATTTGAAAGCAAGATGGGAACAAGCATTGAGGTTGAATTAGATCAAGTTGAAATCCAAAGAGCTTAGGCTCGGAGGATAGAAAGAGAAAAAAAAAAGCAGCTGAGGAAGTAGGAGAGGCGGCTAAAGACAAAGGAAAACAAAAGATCGTCGAATACAGTGATGATGAAGATGACAAAGATGATGATGAGGATGAAGAAGAAGATGATGATATCAAAGCCATCGATGATTACAAAGATAGTGATGATGATGATGATCAAGGTGGTGGCGGAAATCTTCAGATAGTTAAACGTTCTGGTGATCATCAGGTGATGAATTATTTAGATGATGCACAGAATGAAGAGAGATATGAAGTTGACCCTATGGGGGAGAGCGGTTCAGCTGCTACTCACGATGAAGAATCAGCTGGAATCTTCAAAGAGGCAGTTCCAATTAACTCTGTTCCACCTTATACACCAAAGGTTATCTATTTGTGTCATGACATAGAGGAAGGAGAATATGTACACAATTACAGTCGTGAAGAATTGATAGAGAGGTTGGGTATAACCGATGAATCGTTCTAGTTTGATTTTGAAGAAGAGTTAGAGAAGATAAACCCAAATGAAGCTGAAAGTTATGTTTTCAAGAATGTATCTGAAGCTAATGATTTCGACAACGTCATCGTGGAGGATGATACCGATTCCGAAAACATGAGCCGTTTCATTATTCTAGAGAAGGATCATAGGACTTCCTGACATTTGCGGAATTGTTCTCAACTCACAATGAAGACGAGCTTCGAAGCAGAGTAGAAGAAAGGGTTCGAGATGAAGGTATTCCTAAGATGATGTCGAAAGAAGAACTCAGAGAGGAAAGAAAGAAGTGGTTCAAACCATCATCAAATGAAAGAAAGTTCAAAAGGCCGCTTCAATTCTTTACTCAACATCCAGATCAATCATTGGGAGATATTCTGTCATGGGATACTTAGAAGACTTGAAGGTATATGCAATCAAGAGGGAGTACGGGGTGCAATACTTTAAATACTTGAAGGACCTAAAGACGCTACCATGGTGGGATATTGAAGAACTTGTTCAAACAAAGAATATTCAACAATGTTTATGGGGTCCTGAAGTACAAATGCATGAGTCAAGACTTTGGGGGGTTATAAAGCATCAAGCGATGAATATTTTTCGCGATTGGAAACCACATTTCCCAAAGAAGATAGTGAAGATTGACCCTGTGACCGGTGAAAAAGATATTACTATTCACATAAAGAGACCGCGATGTATGAAGAACATGCCACTCAAAACAATGGAGCAAGATTTCTATAATGAATTCAAAGGGTGGTATTACGACCCGAAGATGTGTGAAACAGTTATCTCTTTGCGAAATGAAGAAACTTGGATGTGGAGAGGAATACATGTGCTTGATCCTGTGTGGTTGGAATTTGAGTGGTATATCGAGCGGTGTCTGAAAAGGTTTCTGAAAAAAGTAAGTTTGCATTGTTTAAAGGATCTTGTATTAAAATGAGAAGAGTTGTAATTCGAAAATTTTCGTAAAAACTTTGGACTTTGAAAAGAATTTTAGCAAAATGAACTTAGTGATTTTGAAAAGAGTTTTAGCAAGACAAATTTATTGATTTTGAAAAGAGTTTTAGCAAAATGATCTTATAACATCTATAAGATTTCATAAGCATGTGAGAAAAGTTGGTTTGGTTTCCGATTGAGAACAAATGTCTTTAGTATAATCATATAGTGTGAGCGTGTTTTAGTGATTAGGTCGAGTATGAAGTTTGTGGGCAAGAGATTCATTAGACCGATTAAGTTGATAGGTAGCATTTCATAAAATCTTGAAAATCGGGTAATAAAACATTTAAGGTATGATTAGGAATTTCTTGTATGGGATTTATGTAAAATAGATCGTAGGGTAAGAAATACGTTTTGATAAAACAATGAATTTTGAAATTTTGCCTAGGTAGGGATGATAAACGATTTAGGTATAAAACTTGATCGTGTGGTTGGCATAATAAAGTCTCTTTAAAAGAGAAAGTTTGGTAACGATCACCAAGGTAAGGGAATCACCACTAACCCGTTGGTGAGGTCGTTTTTTAGAAGGGAAGGAGCAAAGCTAATCGTCAAGGTAAGGAAATCACTCCTATCTTGATGATATGCCTCCATTTTGGGATTATGAGTAATGTAAATCTTGTTGGTGACGTTTTTGAAATCATGCATGTGAATAACGTATAAGTGTATGAAAAGATTTAGTATGATGTGTGTGTAACCATCTAGAAAATAATTTGAATGTTTTGGAAAGGAAAGTTTGAATCGTGATAAGCGAAAAATTGATATTAGTAAAATGGAAATTTGATTTAAAACTTGGATTGTTCCAAAACGGAACTTTTGACTAAACCAAAGTGGTTGAAAATTCTTTTGAGTTTGAGAAGCATGTTTTGGCCTAATAGGTGGAAAACTCTCGCTGAAATTTCGGTTAACGGTATTCACCCTTCCGGTTACTACATGTCCCTAATCAATCGAAAGTTCGAGACTTGACGGGATTTTGAAAATCGAGGAGTGGGACTAGCTGACAAGGTGCGGGTTTCGCCCCTAACTTGACAACGCCGTACCCTAAGTGTGGTTAGTACTTGTCAGGTCAAGAAAGTTAATTCTGACACGTTGATGAGGGTCCACTAGATTTGAAATGGAAATTCTCCATCAAGGTGAGGATTTCACTCCTAACTTGATGGCGAATTTTGTACAAAAGAATAAGTGGATTGAGAGTTGTTCATCAAATTGTGGGTTTCACGTCTGTTTTGGTGAAGTCGTCTTGTTTGTATAACGCGAGTGTTTTTGAGTTTAACATGATCGTGTAAAATTCCTTAGGATGATACTGATTCCGATAAAGATGAGCTGTTTCATTATTCTGGAGAAGGATCAGAGGACTTCCCGAGGTTTGCGGAATTGTTCTCAACTCACGATGAAAACGAGCTTCGAAGGAGAGAAGAAGGAAGGGTTCGAGATGAAGGTATTCCTAAGACGATGTCGATAGAAGAACTCAGAGAGGAAAGAAAGAAGTGGTTTAAACCAGCATCAAATGAAAGAAAGTTCGAAAGGCCGCTTCAATTCTTTACTCGACATCCAGATCAATCATTGGGAGATATTCTGTCATGGGGATACTTAGAAGACTGGAAGGTATATGCAATCAAGAGGGAGTACGGGGTGCAATACTTCAAATACTTGAAGGACCTAAAGACGCTGCCATGGTGGGATATTGAAGAACTTGTTCAAACAAAGAATATTCAACAATGTTTATGGGGTCCTGAAGTACAAATGCATGAGTCAAGACTTTGGGGGGTTATAAAGCATCAAGTGATGAATGGTTTTCACGATTGGAAACCACATTTCCCAAAGAAGATAGTGAAGATTGACCCTGTGACTGGTGAAAAAGATATACTCTTCACATAAAGAGATCGCGATGTATAAAGAACATGCCACTCAAAACGATGGAGCAAGATTTCTATACTGAATTCAAAGGGTGGTATTACGTCCGGAAGACGTGTGAAACAGTTATCTCTTTGCAAAACGAAAAAACTTGGATGTGGAGAGGAATACGTGTGCTTGATCCTATGTGGTTGGTTAACTGTTCAAAGAAGGATATTGAATGCCGGTTCTTCAACAAGATTTGGTTCTTACCTAAAGACAAAGAACAAGCATTGCAATTTCAGAAATTGATCATTGTGTGTTGTCACACCCCAACCGACGGCGGAAACATCAGAGTGAGACGAAATAGATTGCTCATTACTCATAACACTAAATTGTGACAAGTATTTAATAATAAATTTCATTTCCTTGCTAAAAGAATCAATTACATTGTTTGAAATCGAATACAACAAGTTGAAACAAAATGAATTACATTACAACAAGTATTTAAAGTTTAAAATGCTTTTCTAGGCATCCTACTAAGTTCCGTGCATCATTATCATCATCATCATCATCATCATCATCATGCAACATGTTTTAAAGTTTAGTTTAATACAAAAGTATTGGCGAGTATACAAGTTTTGAGTACTAGCATAATATAACAATAGTTTGTCTCAAATCCAACATGGTAATTTATATACAAAGTTGTAGCTAGCATGCATAACTATAGGCCAAACCCCTCGTCCACAAGAATAATGTGCATCCCTCGTCACCTAAGTGAACGAGACCGTTAAGTATAATGTGCATCCCTCGACCCGAAGTAATCGAGACCGTAAGTATGTTGACTTAACAATACCCCATCGGGTAGTGTGCTACTCCTATAGCGCTATATATGTTAAGGTGGGCTAGCTAAGTTAATGACAAATAACATGTATGCATTCTAGCATAAAACCTAAGCATAACAAATAGCATGTATGGCAGATTGAGTGAATAAAATATGTTTATGTGAATTGTGTATTTTGATAAGTTAACATGTTACACCCAAAAGTGCGTTAAAGCGAAAAAGGGTCAAGTGTACTCACGGCTTAAGAAGAAATTTCCACTTATTGAGTTTGACGGAGTCTCGAGTTGTTGGAACATCGAAGTTACCAATTTAAGTTCTTTTACTTTTTGCCCAAAGTTGAAAATCTTGGAGATTTGAGAGAGTTTGGAAGTAATTTGGAGGTGGTGTAAGTGTTTGGAAGGTGTTAGGGTTGGTATTTATAAGAGGGTTTAGTGGTTGGGATTTAAATGAAGGTGGTTGGGAGTTAGAAGGGGTATTAAATGAGTTGGTTGGAGGTTAGAAGGTGGGTGTGGGGTATTAAATGAGTTGGTTGGAGGTTGGCACATTAAAGAAAAGTAGTTGGGGAGATGGAAATTTTCATTTTTAGTCCTTGCACTTGTATTGTTGGTTATTTTATGCTATAAAGATGTATGTAGGTATATTATAAGTATGATACATGTATGAATGTGATTCCGGGAAAATATAATCTCGATGTATGTCTCGGTTTTAAATTAAAACGTGTATTTCGCGACAGATTAAATATTATACATGTATGATTAAACAAGGTTGATATAAAAATAGGATTTTCATTATGATCAATGTTTCGAGATTACAAGGATTGAAATGAAGTAAGAATACAAGTTTCTAAAAATAAATGCGAATACAACTTTCTAAATATGGAAAGTACAGAAAATGTGGAGCGTTACATGTGTTTTGAAAAAGACATCAACTCTGGGCCCTATTGGAAGTCAAATTGGAGAGACTTGGAGAGGATAGAATTTCTAAAAAAATAGAAGAATACCGAGCGGATCAACAAGAAGATGGAAAGGCAAAGTATTTGGCAAGTTTAAAACTTTCGGATAAGCCAATTCCTACAGGTCAAACGCCGATTCCAAGTGAAGAGCGAGAGAAAGTAAGAATTACAAAGTTCTTCGACTCTAACATACAAACCAGAGAATGGTGGCTTACTAAGGGAAGATTTGAGAGAAGAGCACAACGTGAAGAACATGGACAGAAGAAGAGAAGAAGGTAGAGCTTGAAGACTGAACGTGGTGAATGCGGCTACATACAAGGGGGAGTCTGTGAATGCATATGTCTACAGCTTTCGTCACGTGTCGAGTCTAGTTTTGTTATGTATTGTAAAGTATAGTTTAGAATGTATACCGCATCAGAAAGTGTTGGTGCATATTTTGTATGTCCACCACTGTGCTAATAAGCTAGATAGAGCGTGTGTTAAATATTGTATAGAATAGTGTGAAAACGGACAAGGTTTTGTAATGTAAATGTACATTCGTGCGGATGGCTGATTCGCACGAATGGACATCACAATAGTCCGAGTCACATTCTCACGAATGAGTGCATTCGTACGAATAGACTAGATTCGTCCCTAATGGTGCATCCTTGATTAACTCCATTCACACATGTTGATCCTTGCGAATGCATTATGCCTATAAATTAGGATGAGGTCTCTTCATTTGGACAAGCTTTGGTTCCCTGAGGGGAGATGTTGTCCAATTGGTTCCGCGGGTATGTAACCTCAAATCATTGAATAGAAACCAATTTAAATTAACTTGTTCGGTGTCGATTCTTCTTCTACTCCTTTCTTATCAATAATATCCCACCGAACCGGTTATCTCGGTGCCAAAACTCCGTCAAACCTGCTGGATCCTGGAATCTCAGAAAGGTCAATACTTATTGTAAATGACCCTTTCGCACGAAAGAGTCTTTCATACGAAAGGGACATAATCCCTTCTCGTTTAAGTCGGCCTACTTGTCCCAGGTGTGTTTGGACGAATGGGCAGGTCTATAAATAGAGACTTTGGGTCTCTCATTTGTAACTTTTGGCAACTTGAAGCGAAGCTTTGCCAAACTGAATTCTCGGATTTGTACGTTCATTATATCAATAGAATCAGTGTTCAAATGGTATTTTTGTGTGTTAGTCATCTTCCTACACGAATTCCGCGCGTGATATGAAGACTTCTGACCGGTCAGAGCATTCAGGAACCCAAAACGGTCCTCACAAATTGGATAACAAATCATAATCAGATCCTCTTCTTCACATTTCACACCCCCTGCTTCTGTTGCTCTGTTTTCCAAAATCATGATTCACAGTCAATTTCAGACTTTTAGACCAAAAATTGTAGATCCATTTTAATTTTAACTATGAAGTTAAAAATAATTAACCGAATAAAGATCATTTTCTCCACATTCCACAACCCTGGTTCAGATGCTATGTTTTCCAGAATCAAGTTCCACATTCAAATTCACACGTCTAAACCAATAATTGTACACCCATTATCATATATTAAGTATGAAATTAATAATAATAATAATAATAATAATAATTAAATAATAACAAATCATAATCCCTACTTCTACATTCTTATCAAAGAGAAAAAAATACAAAAATTTGTCAGAACAGCAGATCATTTTCCTAAAAAGATTCAATCTTTTCAACTAGGGTTTGCTTCTGTTTTTGTTTCAGCGAAGAAACTGGCATCAAGTTTATTCCGGCAAACCAGGTCTTTGTAAAGCCAGGTATCGGCACATTGTAGATGAAAGCCATGGTTACAACCGGGGAACATGCGAGCAAGTTGTTCCGGTTCAGCATCGTCCAAACACACCGTAAATTCCATCTCCATGACCAGATCTTTCCCGCTGGTAACCGGTATTTTTTCCCAGTGGTAGTTGTGGCGGGTGGTGGTTGTGGCAGTGGTTGGGATTTACGTGTGGTGGTGGTGCTTTGGTATGAATGTACGTGTAGGCACAACAAGAGAGAGAAAGAGAAAATGGGTGGGGTGGCGTGGGGGTGGGGTGGGTAAAAATGGGTCCCATTATTATTAGATAATTAATAATATTTTTATTAATATTTTATTAATAAGGGTAATCTTGTCATTTCACACCCACTTAACACTAAAAACTAACCCTCATTCACGTTAGGGACTATCCGAGAACAAATGTTCAAAAGTTGGGAACTATAGCTATAATTTTAGAATTGTATGGACTATAGGTGAAAACGGAGCAAACCACAGGGACTATCCAAGCACTTTTCTCTAGATATTGTTCAACTGTTCATCAATTTAAGATTTTAAAAAGATGACTGGCGGATCTAGAAAATAATTACAGGGGCAATGTTTAAAATTTTTCTTCAAGGTCAGAAAAATCGGAAAAAACGTCAAATTTTAAAAAAAAATTGCACCATCACTGCTGTCACGGCCCCCGACCTGGTTTGACCCGTTTCATGAGCCGCGGAACAGAAATCCCGTGGTATTTATTTAACAGCGTAAGTTTTCTTCAGGATCTTTTTAAACTGAAATATTTCCCGATTATTTTATTTCACAAATCGGGATAAAACCCGGTAATTTACAATCATAAGATTTCACGGAGAAATCTTTTATTTTTACAAAACATGTTTCTTTATTTTATACTGAGCCACTTCATTAAGCTGATAGTGCTTCACGGCACTTTTCCTGGATCACAACAGATCACCTGAAACATGTTTGAAAACGGTTTTGTCAGCGGGAAATACTGAGTGAATCATTCTTTTTAATAAAAATGACTCAGTGTTATTAATTACAGCATAAGAGCGATTATGATGGTTTCTATCTTATTGCTATATGGCACCGTGTCACCTCCTGGTGACGATGGTCATACCACTATTGAGTCATGTCACTCAACTAGTGATGATATATCACTGTTAGGGCTTATTTGCCTAACCTGTGTTAGGGCTTATTAGCCTAACCCTGTGAGAAATTAGTAATGTGCACAATACCCCACTAGCCATTGATTAAGATTACCATGACTTAATCCCTGTAATTATAACCTTGAAAATAAACATGCTTTTGAAAGTAATTTGATAAAAAGAGAATGACTCACATTGCAGATTTAATTTGAGCAGAGCCTAGCCTACTGATTAGCCTTTTAACCTAAATTTAATAATAGGCACACAATTCGGTTAGTAACTTAATACAACATTTATGATAACTCACGAGATTAAAACCCTCACAACGAATGACAAAGTGCGATACTTAAACATCCATCGATTTAACGACGAATGACAAAGCATAACCCTAATGTGGGCAACACTTAAACATCCATTGGATAATTTAATCAATCGGACATTGAATCGTAGCAGCGATCGAGTTATTACCCTGTATTGCGGCGGCGATTAGTGAATCGTGTGTGTTTTGATAGTAAATAGAACGTAACTCAGTGTGTATAACGAGTTTTTACGTCGTTCAAGCGCCCAAATTCCAGTCCCAAAGTCCACTATTTATACACAAAATTTACCTCGCTTGCGCACCATAAGCCTCATCCCTTACGGTACGCAAGGGACACGAAATTGTTATAGGGTAGCCACGTCCTGGACTAGCCTAGCTGAGTTGACAGATTTCATAAATTCATTTTTGACAACGTTTTATTTAGATAATCGTAACTAGGGTTTTACCCCCCCCCCCCTGAGTTTTAGGGGCCCTGATCCTGATTTTGATTGTTCTGAAAATTTTAGGGTTTGTGTAGAATCACTTGGGTGTCTCAATTAGGGTTTCCTATTGGATAAAATAATAAAATAAATAGGACTTTTAATGAGACTTGTTACATTCTCCCCACCTTAATAAAAATCTCGTCCTCGAGATTTACTGGAATAATTGAGGATACTTTCGCTTTATTTCTGATTCCAGCTCCCAAGTGTATTCAGGTCCTCTCCTTGAATCCCACTTGACTTTGACCAATACTAATCGTTTGTGCTTGAGAAACTTCATTTTTCTGTCTTCTATCTGAAGAGGTTTCTCAACAAATTTTAACTTTTCGTTTACCTCTATATCTTGGAGAGGTACTACCAAAGATTCGTCTGATAGACATTTCTTGAGGTTGGATACATGAAATACATCATGTACTCCAGCTAATTCCTCTGGTAGTTGTAAACGATAAGCAACTGGTCCTGTACGTTGGATCACTGGAAATGGTCCTACGTATCTTGGACTTAGCTTTCCTTTCTTACCGAATCGAATAACTCCTTTCCAAGGGGAAAATTTCAACATTACTCTGTCTCCAACTTGGAATTCTAATGGCTTGCATCTATTGTCTGCATAACTCTTCTGGCGATCTATGGCCGTCTTCAGCCTTTCCTTGATTTGTGTAATCTTGTCGATCGTTTCTTGCACTATCTCCGGACCTGGTAATTGACTTTCTCCTATTTCTGCCCAACAAACTGGAGTTCTGCACTTTCTTCCATACAATGCCTCGAATGGGGCAGTTTCAATACTTGAATGATAACTATTGTTATAGGAGAATTCAATTAAAGGTAAGTGATCATCCCAATTTCCACCAAAATCTATCACACATGCTCGGAGCATGTCTTCTAGAGTTTGGATCGTTCTTTCACTTTGCCCGTCTGTTTGAGGATGGTATGCAGTACTTAAATTTAGTCGAGTTCCCATTGCTTCTTGGAAACTTTTCCAGAAATGAGAAGTGAAACGACTATCTCTATCTGATACAATGGAGAGTGGAACTCCATGTAGAGATACGACTTCATCTACATACAACTTTGCCAATTTTTCCATGCTAAAGGTTTCTTTCATTGGTAGAAAGTGAGCAGATTTGGTTAATCGATCCACAATTACCCAAATCGCATCATTACCTTTTCTGGTTTTGGGTAACTTAGTAACAAAATCCATTGTTATGAGTTCCCATTTCCATATTGGCATTTCTAATTGTTGTAGTAGACCTGAAGGTTTCTGATGTTCAGCCTTAACTTGTGAACAAGTAAGACACTTAGAAACATATCTAGCTATATCCTTTTTCATGCCTAACCATCAGAAATTATTTCTTAAATCCTGGTACATCTTATTGTTTCCAGGGTGTATGGTATACCTAGATTTATGGGCTTCTTCTAAAATCTTATTTCTTAATTCTCCCTGCTTAGGTACCCAAATTCTATTTTTATGGAATCTCAAAATTCCATCAACTCCTTATTCTAATTCTTTTATTCTTCCTTTCATTCCTTCAGCATCATCCTTGATTGCTGTATCTTGAACATTTTTCAATTGTTCCATTAAATCTAATTGTAGATTTAACCTAAGAGCACGAACTCGTCGTTGTTTCTCATGGTACTTACGACTTAAGGCATCTGCAACTATATTTGCCTTTCCTTCATGATATTGAATATCACAGTCGTAGTCACTTAGTATTTCCATCCATCTTCTTTGCCTCATGTTTAACTCTTTTTGCCCAAATATATATCTTAAACTTTTATGATCTGTATAGACAGTAAACTTACTTCTGTACAGATAATGTCTCCAGATTTTCAGGGCAAAAATTACGGCTCCTAATTCTAAGTCATGAGTCGTATAGTTTTCTTCGTGCTTTTTCAATTGTCTTGAAGCATACGCAATTACCTTTTTGCGTTGCATTAGCACACATCCTAATCCTAGTTTTGAAGCATCACAGTATACTTCAAAATCTTTTGTTCCTTCTGGCAAGGCTAGGATTGGAGCATTGGTTAATTTTTGTTTCAAGATCTTAAAGGCTTCTTCTTGTTTAGGTCCCCATTCAAACTTCACTGCTTTACAGGTTAGCTTAGTTAATGATACAACTATCTTGGAAAAATCCTTAATAAACCGTCTATAATATCCAGCTAAACCTATAAAACTTCTAATTTCCATTGCTGATTGTGGAACCTTCCATTTGGTAATTGCTTCTATCTTAGCAGGATCTACATGAATACCTTTGTGATTTACCATGTGTCCTAAGAATTGCACTTCTTGCAACCAAAATTCACACTTCGAGAATTTGACGTACAACTTTTCTTTTCTTAACAAAGTTAAGAGTGCATGCAAGTGCTGACAATGTTCGTCTTGACTTTTGGAATAAATAAGTATATCGTCGATAAAGACAATTACAAATTTATCCAAGTACGGTTTACAGATCCTATTCATCATGTCCATGAATGCGGCAGGAGCATTCGTTAACCCAAAGGGCATGACTGTAAACTCGTAATGACCATACCTAGTCCTGAAAGCAGTTTTAGGTATGTCTTCCTCTTGTACTTTCAATTGATGATATCCGGAACGTAAATCGATCTTAGAAAAATATCTAGCTCCTTGGAGTTGATCGAATAGATCATCAATCCTAGGTAATGGGTATCGATTCTTAATTGTAACCTTATTCGATTCTCTATAATCAATACACATTCTCATCGAACCATCCTTCTTCTTTACAAACAGCACTGGTGCTCCCCAAGGGGATGAACTAGGTTGTATAAAACCTTTACTTAGTAATTCATCTAATTGCTTTTTCAGTTCTAACATTTCGGTAGGAGCTAACCGATAAGGTGCCTTGGCTATCGGTGTAGTTCCGGGAATTAGATGAATTCTAAATTCTACCTCCCTATCAGGTGGTAATCCCGGAAGTTCTTCCGGAAATACATCTGGGTATTCTGAGACTACAGGAATCTCCTTAAGTTCTTTACCCTTAGTGCTAATGATTACCGAAATCATATACACTATTCCTTGCTTTCGTTCATAACTAGCAACTTTCATTACTGATATGAACTTCATGGGTTTACATGGTTTATCTCCTGTAATCGTGATTACGTCTCCATTAGGTGTTTGATTGAATCTCTACGGAATTCTTATCACAAAGGATTCGAGCATGGTTGGCTACTAACCAATCCATTCCTAACACAACATCGAATCCAACTAAATTCATTGGCAATAGGTTTGCATGAAATTTATGACCTGAGAGTTCTATATTTTCTTTTTGCAAAACCTTATCTATTTTTACAGAATTCCCATCTGCCGTTTCGACTGTAAAAATCTGCCTAAGATTGGTTAAAGGTAAGTTAAGAGCTTGGCAGAATGAAGTATTTATAAAACTTTGGTTTACACCAGAGTCAAATAATACTTTTGCATAGATGTTGTGAACTAGGAACGTACCCGCTATCACATCTGGAATGAGTTCTGCCTCCTGAGTAGTTAATTGGAAAGCACGAACATTCTTCTTTGTAGCTCTGTCTGCAGTTTTGGCTTTGTTGTCAGCTGGTTTAACTAATTTCGGGCAGTCCGATCTGAAATGTCCAGCTTCTCCACAATTATAACAAACTGTGGATTTCTTCTTTCGGTAATTTTCTTCCTGATGCCCTGGAATTCGGCAGAAATTGCAATATAATTTGCATTTTCCAAAATGCTTCCTTTTGCAGGAATTGCAAAATGGACCATTGGAAGATTGTCCAGTCCCCCTTCGCTTGACATTATTACGGTTACCCATACGAAATTCTTGGGTAATCTTTTGGACTACTTCCTTTTTCCGATCTTCTTCTCTTGAGCGCACCAGTTCGTCAGTTAGGGTGTTAGCTAATTCCACAGCATCGTCAATAGTGCGCGGTCTCGCAGCCTTAACGATGTTACGGATTTCGCTAATCAGTCCCCAAATATAGCGAGAAATGAGTACCGGCTCTGGCGAAGCCAACGTTGGTGCCACTCTAGCATATTCAAAGAATGTCGAAGTATAACCGCGACAATCTATACCCATCATTCTATGATTTAAGAATTTATTTGCCATTTGATCTTTTTCGTACTCGGGACATAATTTTCTTTCTACAAGAATATTAATTTTTTCCCAGGTCATGGCATATGCCCTATTTCTTCCTTTGGCTTGTAACACCGTGTTCCATCATTCTAGCGCCCCTTCTTTGAACAGATTTGATGCGTACATGACCTGATCGTCTTTGTCACATTTGCTTATTGTAATCATTGCCTCGGTTTTCTCTAACCAACGCAGTGTTGCAGTCGCTCCTTCATTGCCTGCAAATTCAGTGGGTTTGCAAGCAAGAAATTCTTTGTAAGTGCAACCAGGTGTTGCAGCTTTCATTTTCTTAGGAAGCGGAGCTTGCCGCGGTTCATTATCATGATTAACATGATCATTGCCTCCGTTTACGCTATTGCTAAAGTTATCTTCAGAAATACGTTTGCTAGGAACGATTTGTTGCGGTTCGATTGGATTTTTAACAGCAGCGATGATTGCTGGAATAGCATTGGCTATTCCTTGAGCAACAATATTTTCTATATCTTGCCTATTTAAAAAATGATCCTCCGGATGTTGCTCAGATTGATTAATCTCATTAACTGGTTCATTATTAGCGTTTTCCATCTGATAATTTAATTTTATTAGTATTAATTAAATAACAATTATACGTAAAATAATCATATAATTTCAAATTACACACATATAGTCAAAACTATCGATTTCTCGATTTCCACTTTTATATATTTTATATTATGCGTCCATACACACATTATCTTACAAATTTTTATTTAGGTTATTTCACAAGATTAGATCATTATTGCTATTATACAACCACAGTCTCATAACCCCTTATCCCTTTGTAACTTGATATTTCAGTAACTACGTTCCCTCTCATCGTACTTCCAGGATATCTGTTCTCCTACTTCCCTGATCCCATTTCCTGCATCCATTAACTCCTCGCCAAACTGGCGGAGTTCAGCTAAATTCTCATTACTCACTGGTGGATTTGGTAAAGGTTCTGAGATTGCTGGGTCCAAGTTTATTGGAAGTTGGGTTTCAATAGGATGAATAAAAACATTTTCATTAACATGCTTAATAGTATTATAGCTTGCCAATATAAAATCTAGCTCTTCCTGAGATGGTAACCCCTCAATTTGCCTAGAGCTTTCCCCAATTTCCATTTTTTAGACTTGGGTTTCTCGAGAGGTGAAGCGTTGAATTCTATAGGTTCTTCTATGTCTGGTATACACCTATTGAAATCTCTGGAAACCTCTATTTTTACTGGATAGAGATTTAGGTTTTGAAAAGCTTCAGACAAGTCACTCATGCTGTTTAACAAAATACACATAAATAAAATAAAAAAATTGTAACAAAATTTAATAGAAACCTTTAAATATTAATTCAGACTTCTTTTACTAGGAGAAAGTGGTTCCTTATATTGTGCCTTTCGCACAAATATTCCTTCATCAGGAATTTCAGAGTGATTTGTTTGGGATGAACTTCCCTTCTCGTTTAATGACCTATCTAATTTAAGATAGATGTTTGAAAGCTTTTGCTTACCCATACTGTACACAAATATTCAATTAATAAAACACATAATCACAAAATGGCAATCAGTAAAATTTAGTATTTTCTAAATACTTAATTGGCTTAAATCAGTGGCTCTGATACCACCTTTCTCTGTCACAGCCCCCGACCCGGTTTGACCCGTTTCAGGAGCCGCGGAACAGAAATCCTGTGGTATTTATTTAACAGCGGAAGTTTTCTTCAGGATCTTTTTAAACTGAAATATTTCCCGATTATTTTATTTCACAACTCGGGATAAAACCCGGTAATTTACAATCATAAGATTTCACGGAGAAATCTTTTATTTTTTACAAAACATGTTTCTTTATTTTATACTGAGCCACTTCATTAAGCTGATAGTGCTTCACGGCACTTTTCCTGGATTACAACAGATCACATGAAACATGTTTGAAAAAGGATTTGTCAGCGGGAAATACTGAGTGAATCATTCTTTTTAATAAAAATGACTCAGTGTTATTAATTACAACATAAGAGCGATTACGATGGTTTCTATCTTATTGCTATATGGCATCGTGTCACCTCCTGGTGACGATGGTCATACCACTATTGAGTCCTGTCACTCAACTAGTGATGATATATCACTGTTAGGGCTTATTTGCCTAACCTGTGTTAGGGCTTATTAGCCTAACCCTGTGAGAAATTAGTAATGTGCACAATATCCCACTAGCCATTGATTAAGATTACCATGACTTAATCCCTGTAATTATAACCTTGAAAATAAACATGCTTTTGAAAGTAATTTGATAAAAAGAGAATGACTCACATTGCAGATTTAATTTGAGCAGAGCCTAGCCTACTGATTAGCCTTTTAACCTAAATTTAATAATAGGCACACAATTCGGTTAGTAACTTAATACAACATTTACGATAACTCACGAGATTAAAACCCTCACAACGAATGACAAAGTGCGATTCTTAAACATCCATCGATTTAACGACGAATGACAAAGCATAACCCTAATGTGGGCAACACTTAAACATCCATTGGATAATTTAATCGATCGGACATTGAATCGTAGCAGCGATCGAGTTATTACCCTGTATTGCGGCGGCAATTAGTGAATTGTGTGTGTTTTGATAGTAAATAGAACGTAACTCAGTGTGTATAACGAGTTTTTACGTCGTTCAAGCGCCCAAATTCCAGTCCCAAAGTCCACCATTTATACACAAAATTTACCTCGCTTGCGCACCGTAAGCCTCATCCCTTACGGTGCGCAAGGGACACGAAATTGTTATAGGGTAGCCACGTCCTGGACTAGCCTAGCTGAGTTGACAGATTTCATAAATTCGTTTTTGACAGCGTTTTATTTAGATAATCGTAACTAGGGTTTTACCCCCCCCCCCCCCCCCTGAGTTTTGGGGGCCCTGATCCTGATTCTGATTGTTCTGAAAATTTTAGGGTTTGTGCAGAATCACTTTGGTGTCTCAATTAGGGTTTCCTATTGGATAAAATAATAAAATAAATATGACTTTTAATGAGAGTTGTTACAACTACCGCTACCCCTTGTTGTAAGGTATATCCGCCCCTTGCAAAAGATCTTAATGTATGTCACATCGTTTTGTTTTTAGCGATTAATATATGTACAAAGAGAAAATTTAGAGATCAACTTTTACGACATACAATGTTTTAATACTTCAACAAAAAATGTAACAAAAATGTAACAAAAAATAGTAAATTTAGAGAAAATTCATCTATTTGCGTTACAGATTTCGTGAGAGCAACGTAGGTAGTGAACAACAACGCCCCCATGTATTCAGGCGTGTAGTTACTAAAAAATGTATGTGTAGAAAACAAGTGTCATATGGACGATAGACGATTAAATGGTGAAATATTTTGTGTGAACTGTCTAAAAATGTATATTTACTATTTTGTCATAAATAAATGCATTATTACACCCATATGTGATTTTTCATGAAAGTTGACCATAAATGTCGAAAAGAAAAGCATTGATTTTACTGTAAAAATGGTTGAGTTTTTAAACTAAATCAGTAAATATTAGATGGTACCATTTCTAATGATTCTACGGAAGACTTTCAAAATGCACGTTAATTGTACACCTTCAGTTTTAATGTGTATCACCAAAATCTCTATAAAAACGTCACAATACAGTTTACTTAGGGATGAAAATTGATTAGATGAACCTACTAACATGACATGACACTGAGTTAAATATATGTGTTTGAGTTAAATATATGTGGTTGACAGGTTTATGATATGATTAAATTTGTGTTTAAATACATTCAACCCGCCTAGCACGTTTATGACCCAATTAAACCCATTTAATTATTTAGTTACATGTATGTATATTTGAAATAATAAGGCATTTAATCAAAGTTATCAAACCCGCCTCCTTCTCTTTCATTTGTATCGACATGAACACTCGACAAACCCTAGCTGCTTCTCTCAATCGGTCACCTCTCATTGAAGAAAATCTCTAGTCAATCAACGCTCATCCTCTCAAACTCTCACTAGTAGTTGCTAAAGGTTGAAACCCTTCCTTCCCTCTTTGTTTTCCAAAGTCCAAACCAGTGGCGGAGCTAGAAGAAAACTTCAGGGGTATTCCAAAAAACTTTTAGCTAGACCCGTCCTTGAGAATTCGAGTGCCCCCTATGCAGTAGAAGTGTGCATGGGTCGGTTTTGTTCGGTTTTTAGCATTAAAGCGTTAACCATGACTATAACCGCTAGTTTCAGTTATGAAGTTTCCTTAACCATAACCATAATCAAACTATTTTTTAAAAATAAACTTTTTAAGTGTTTAATATTTTTTATAATGAATCGTATCTAAGATCTTCATCCTTAATTTTATATAACTAGAGTTTAAAAATTGTCGTATTCTTATATCCGTAGAATCTTATAGATAAAAAATTTCATCATTTTTATATAATATTTCTTTACATTTAAATTAAAAAAGACAATTTATTAAATCATATATTTAAAATAACTATTTCAATGTTTTTTTCTTATATTATTTTCACTTTTAACCATTTTTGTTGTTTAAAAAAGAACCGCCAACTACAATTTGTTAAAAATTGTGGGTAAGGTAAATAATGATAAATAAACAAAGGTGAAAAAACAAATAAGTAATAGTTACAATAAATTGCCAATGAGGTGGTGGTGGAGTGGTATGGGAGAGATTTGATGTTCTAAGGGACTAAAGTTCGATTCTGCGACACTTGGTGATGATAGGAGACTAGGTGAGTAGGCGGAGATCGCTAGTTTGATCATTGAACTGAGCGGGTTTTACCTCACCGCACTGTCATGCCTTCGGGCGAGTATTCACGGGCTTTGACCGTAGTTAAGGGTTTTCCCCTGTTTGGAAACAAGTGTATCCCGATGTGGTGAATTTCACCAGTAGCCTATTTAAAGGATTTGTTGACCATTCAAAAAAATTAAAAAAATATATATATATATTTTTTGCTACTAAAAGTAGCGATTTTAACTTAAAAATTATTTAAAAAAAAATTTGTGTGTTTTTTTTATTGTTTTAGGTTTTTTGGGGGTTTAGTTTTTAGCATTTTAGCTTGGGGGAGGGGGGTTTAGGTTTTTTTTTAGGTTTTTTGGGGGTTTTAGTTTTTAGCATTTAGCTGGGGGGGGGGGGGGGGCTGGGGGTTCGGTTTTTTTTAGGTTTTTTAGCTATTTTAGGTTGTGTTCACATTGGTTCTCGCGATTCTCGCAATAAAGGTGGTTCTCTCATGAACCTTACCCAATATATATAGGGTCGAGATTTAGAGAAAACGGTGAAAAGTGTGAGAACGGTGAGAACGCTCATGGATCGTCCGATCAAAACAATCTATGGACTAGATTGACGCGGTGGCATTTTCGTAAATAACATCAAATTTATTACGTGGACGCGCTTCATTAAGGGTAAAAAGCGTCTTTTGACTACTCCAAACAAAACGCCATCTCGTGAAAATAAAACGCCAAACAAAAATCACACACCATTCTAACTAAAAACGCCATTAGATATAAAACGCCAAACTTAATTATAGTAATATCCCGCCTAAACAAACCGCCAAAAAAATCATATATATACAACAACTCAGACCTTCAATTAAAAACACACACAATAACCCCAAACGCCATAATAAATATATACCATTCGTCTGATAAACGCCAGAAAACCCAAACATCAAATATATTGTTGTCAATAAAGTGTAGTTGTATGGGGTGGACAACATTTATCCATCACCATACAGCAACACTTTATTGATGTTAACATGATCAAATTTACAGTTTTAAGATGGTTTATTTTGTGGCGTTCTTTTTCTCGGTAACACGCCAAAAGAGATAACATTTTGGCTGAAAGAGTGTAAACTCAATAACATTTTACTGCATGAGATGAACAAAAATTATAGAAAAAGAGGCTGATTTCAGACTTTGTGTTTTCAAACGGCGACAAAAAAAATACTTTAAAAAACAAAAATAAAAAAATCATACGAAAGTCGAAACAGCCAGTGAAGATGCTTCAAAGGAAGAAAGAGACTGGTGACAGTGAAGATTTGGAAGATCAATATTTATTTTGTTTAATTTTCTTTTTTCAGTTGATTGTTATATAATAACAACGCCATATCTAATAAAAACGCCAAAAAGCCAATTGTCTTACACCTTTGGCGTTTATCAAACCATCATAAATTTACTTTGGACAACTATTATAAAAAACCAAAAAATTAAAATAATAAAATAAATAAAAAACAAACTTGAAAATGTAACTAGAAACAGTAACTACAAATCAGTAATACTGAAGATAGGGAAAATTTATTATATTAGAATCTAAAACGCCAAACTTGAAAGATGGGACGTGTTACAGACTTCAGAGATAAAGCTTATAAAAAACAATAATTACAAACAGTAACTGAAAAGACTAATACTTTATTATAATAACGCACCGCCTAACTTAGGCGCCAAAAAGAGATCATATAAAATGATATGTCTCAGCAACTTCCATTTGATAAAAAAAAACGCCAATACTACTAAATACCACTCACTGTAAAACGCCAAAAAAATCAAAGATGGCTAATATGCTGTAACACCCCAACCCGGAAGGGCTGACGTGTCACAATAACAGTAGTATCATAAACAAAAGTCATAATTCCATTTATTTATTTGACAAGGATACAACCATATAACAACGAAACTTAAGATTAATATACAAGCAGACACATTCAATTTTATTTACTAACATCTTCAGATTTATTCCTAAGCTTTATTCTTCTCTCTTTCCCCCGCCCAAGATAACCTGCTGACCTGTAAATACAAAATTTATACGGAATGAGCCAAATGCTCAGTACGGAATTATAGGCTCAAAGAACAAATAACGCTTTATGCAAAACTTATACAATGCAAGAACATAATTTCATAATCATATCTTACGGATGTACCCATCTTGCTTTTGTGCATCTTTGATCCGTGATATGAGGTCGGGTTCAATCTGTATTCTAGCTAGATATCCATCAGATTTACTAACCTGAAGCCAAATGTTCATCCTTTCGAGATCTTTCCTAATATGAGGCTGAATTTGTATGCAAGATATAGTCCCGGAATTCTTTCGGCTCAACGCGTCAGCTACAACATTGGCTTTGCCTGGATGGTATTGAATATTTACGTCGTAATCTTTTAAAAGTTCTAACCACCTTCTTTGCCTCATATTTAACTCCTTCTGAGTAAATATGTACTTGAGGCTCTTGTGGTCGGTAAAGATGTCACAACTTTCCCCATACAGATAGTGTCGCCAAATCTTAAGTGCAAAGACGACTGCGGCTAATTCTAAATCATGTGTAGGGTAGTTAACTTCATAAGGCTTTAACTGACGGGAGGCATAAGCCATAACCTTCCCATGTTGCATTAGCACACAACCTAATCCTTTCTTTGAGGCATCACTATAGACTTGGTAACCTCCTGATCCAGAAGGGAGAGCGAGTATCGGAGAGGATACGAGTCGTTTCTTCAATTCTTCAAAACTTTTCTCTTGTTCCTCATTCCATGAGTACTTCACCCCTTTCCTTAGGAGTTTTGTGAGTGGTAAAGCAATTACCGAGAATCTTTCAACAATTCTTCGGTAATAGCCAGCAAGACCCAAGAAACTTCGTATTTCGGTAACAGAAGTAGGTCTTGGCCATTTTGTAATAGCTTCAACCTTTGTTGGGTCTACCATAATTCCCTCTGCTGATATGACATGACCTAGAAATGCCACTTGGCTAAGCCAAAAGTCACATTTGGAAAACTTAGCGTACAACTTCTCATGTCGCAAAATTCCAAGTACTGCATGTAGATGTGCTTCATGCTCTTCGTGACTCTTAGAATACACTATAATGTCATCGATAAAGACAATAACGAATTTGTCTAGGAATTTGTGAAACACGCGATTCATCAAATCCATGAAGACTGCGGGTGCATTAGTTAGCCCAAAGGGCATAACCAAAAATTCGTAATGACCGTATCGAGTACGAAAGGCGGTCTTGGGAACATCATCATTCTTGATCTTTAGCTGATGATACCCGGACCTCAGGTCAATTTTTGAGAAGAACTGAGCCCCCTGAAGTTGATCAAAGAGATCATCAATGCGAGGCAGAGGATACTGATTACGAATAGTAATCTTGTTCAGTTCTCGGTAGTCAAT
The DNA here is from genome assembly GCA_030545235.1 of Helianthus tuberosus. Classification (NCBI taxonomy): domain Eukaryota; kingdom Viridiplantae; phylum Streptophyta; class Magnoliopsida; order Asterales; family Asteraceae; genus Helianthus; species Helianthus tuberosus. The sequence continues at coordinate 62,898,884 of CM060424.1, read as the reverse complement.
ACATAAACGCATACTAACGTCTTTCTTCTTCACAAATAAGACCGGAGCACCCCAAGGTGAAACACTAGGTCTTATGAATCCTAGATCTAACAATTCTTGCAATTGTTCCTTCAACTCCTTCAGTTCCATTGGAGCCATACGGTATGGAGCTTTAGAAATAGGTTCGGCACCAGGGATCAAGTCGACGGTGAATTCTATCTGACGGTCGGGTGGTAATCCCGGAAGTTCATCCGGAAATACATCAGGATATTCACGAACAACGGAATGGCTATCGATACTCTTAACACTAGCAGAAGTATCCCTAATCGATGCTAGGAGTCCAGCACAGCCGTTTGATATGAATTTTCGAGCCTTGAGCGCAGAGATAATTTTAAGAGATTTATGAGCTTGAGATCCCTGATATATAATATCAGGATGATGAAGATTACCGAAAATAACACGGCGGAAATGACAATCTATAGTTACGCGATGTCTAGACAACCAATCTATTCCTAGAATAACATCAAAGTCACACATATGTATTGGAAATAGGTCTGCCTTACACACCATAGATTCAATACTGATCGGACAATCTTTATATACGTAAGTGATTGCGGATGAATTTTCCATGGGAGTGGAAATGATTAAGGTATGATTTAAGAGAGTTGGTCTTATCGGAAGGTACTTAGTAAACGAATGGGATACTAAAGAATGAGTCGCTCCTGTGTCGAATAACACATAGATACTATGTTTACCAAGCTGAAGGGTTCCCGACACAGTACCTGGGACATTAGCAGCATCAGTAGCAGAAAGTGTGAAAGCTCTTCCTCCAACATTGGGTGGTGCAACGTTTGATCGGTTATTCTTCTTAGTGTCTTTCTGTGTACACTCCTTGATCATGTGTCCAGTTTGGCCACATCTAAAGCATGCTCCTGTACTTCGGTGACATACTCCCTGATGTCGCTTGCCACAAGTATTACATAAAGGATATGTAATCTGATTCGGGTTTACATGTTGATTCAGTGGTTGAGCTCTAATAGGTTCTGCATACAACTGAATCTGGTTTTGAGCAGGTCTTGGGTTTTGCAGTCTCGGTTGCCATGGACGTGCCTGATTTCCAGAGTTTTGATTTCCTTGCACTTTGCGATCTTGATGCTGTGGCGTAGTGGATGATTGGCCGTTTTCTTGCTTAATTTGTCCTTCCCTATTTCTCTTCTTATTATCCCTAGTTCGAGATAAGAATTCTTTCCTTTCGAATTCAAAAGTTTTGATTGCATCAGCAACTTCGGTGATATCCTTAAATTTCATGTACATGATCGACTTCCGAATTCGATCATTGACTGCCCACTTGCATTTTTCTGCCTGGACTTCTGCTGATCCTGCAACGTCTCCTACAATACTAGCCAACCTTGAAAATCGAGTAATGAACTCAGAGGCTGGTTCATCACTCCCCTGTCGAATCACTGCATACTCCCTGATATAAGCTTCTTTATCAGCGGTCGAAAAATACTTGTCGTAAAAGATATTACGAAAGTCGACCCATGAAAGATTAGTGTCAAAATCATCCCCTCCTTTGACATTCTTATATCCTTCCCACCAAGTTTGTGCGTCATCTTCAAATTTGTAGGTAGCCAGTCTAACTTTGTATTGCTCCGGAACTCCAAGAACTCCGAAGATCTTTTCAACATGAGCTATCCAGTTTCTTGCTTCGACTGGATTAGTAGCGTGACTAAAGGATTTCGGCTTTTGTTTTTGGAATTTACTAATCCATATGTCTATACTATAAGTAATATTGTTCGTGGTATTCTCACGAATTTCATCACCAGAGGTTGGATTAGTGTTAGTGCCTTTTGGATGACGAGTTTGTTGAATAACGGCCTCAGCTGTTTGAGCAACCAGGTTTGGAAGCAACCCGGCAACAGCCTGGTTGATAGCATTAATTACGCTTGGATCGACTGGAGTCTCATTCGAAGAAGTGTTGTTACGTACAGGGTTAGTACGAGTATTCCTACGTAGCGGACGACGAGGAGGCATCTATACGAATAAACATAGGAGTTAAACCAAATAAGAGATCAAGTTGAATCCTACCATAGATATCTACCCATTCCTCACAGGTTTTAATTACTATCTTCAAGTTTTCTACAGGAAAGAGCCTTTGCTCTGATACCATAGCTGTACCACCCCAACCCGGAAGGGCTGACGTGTCACAATAACAGTAGTATCATAAACAAAAGTCATAATTCCATTTATTTATTTGACAAGGATACAACCATATAACAACGAAACTTAAGATTAATATACAAGCAGACACATTCAATTTTATTAACTAACATCTTCAGATTTATTCCTAAGCTTTATTCTTCTCTCTTTCCCCCGCCCAAGATAACCTGCTGACCTGTAAATACAAAATTTATACGGAATGAGCCAAATGCTCAGTACGGAATTATAGGCTCAAAGAACAAATAACGCTTTATGCAAAACTTATACAATGCAAGAACATAATTTCATAATCATATCTTACGGATGTACCCATGAGCAAACTGAAAACGTGACAATACACAGGTAGCTACTCCTGCATACTTGTCACACGAGATGGCCAGTTGGCATACCTGTTATCCATCTCATTAACTTAAATTCTAGGATCGATCCATACGCCTCCTAGTAGCTTTGTACCACACTTGTACCTAGGGACGCCGTGAACTAATCTCTCCGTCACAGATGGAGCACATGCTGTTGATGCCGCAACAACATGCTCGTGGGACACTCCACGAGAAGCGATACTCAGGGTATCAGAGTACAAATGGTCTTATTCACATAACTTATAAAACTTATTTTCATAACAGAACGGAACTTATATTGGAACATACGATAATGAGTACAACTAACATAATACTATCGCATGACATGAAAGCTTAACTCAAATGATTAGAACAGAATTCGAACGGACTGTCAAATGAATCGATAATCAAAGATGTGAAGAGTGTATGAATTTAATGGGTTTTATAACAATTTGAATATGAAGCAATAAGAAGTGGGGTCAGGATCCGTACCTTAATAATTCCAAATTGATGCTACCTTGTGATAATATTTCAGATTTATACGGACAGAGTTTAGACTACTGATTAGTCTTTTAACCTAATTTAAATAACATGCACACAAACTAGGTTAGTAACTTAATACAGCCTTTACGATAACTCACGAGATCAAATTCTCACAACGAACGACAAAGTGCGATACTTCATCCATCGAATTAACGATGATCCGTCAAATTAATGACGAACGACAAAGTACAATACTTTATCCATCGAATTAACGATGATCCGTCAAATTAATGACGAACGACAAAGTATAACCCTAATGTGGGCAGCACTTAAACATCCATTGGATATATTGATTGATCGGACAATGAATCGTAATAGCGATCGAGTTATTACCCTGTTCTGCAGCACCCTGCTACTCTTAATTAGTGTTTTGTGTGTGTTTGGAGAGTAATTGGACGATAACTCAGAGTGAATTTGAAGTTTGAATGTCGTTTTTGTGCCCAGAATCAAGTGCCAATGTTCTGTATTTATAGCTGTAATTTGGACATGCTTGCCTACCTGCTTGACATGCCTACCTACCTGCTTGACATGCCTACCTACCTGCTTGACATGCTTACGGACCGTAAGCAGTATCCCTTATGGTCCGTAAGGGACACCTAATCACTATAGACTTGCCGCGTGTGGGACTAGCCTAGATGAGTCAACACTTTCGAAAATTTAGATTTTGACAACGTTTAATAAGGATAATCGTTAACTAGGGTTTACTCCCCCTGAGTTTTAGGGGCCCTGATCCTGATTCCGATTGTTCTGAAATTTTTAGGGTTTGTACAGAATTACTTGGGTGTCTTAATTAGGGTTTCCTATTAGACTAATTTAAATAATAATTAGGACTTTTGGTTGATATACAGAAGGATGGATCATACGATTATTATTATTATTCTTTTATTTCTAGAATAATGATTTTAAATTTATGGTTATTACATATGCTTTCTTGGATATTCAGTATTGTTATTCGTGAAGTTTCACTGAATGAATTGTTAGAGAAGGCGACTAACTCAGTAAGATTTTGATGCATGAGATGGACAAAAATTCCAGAAAAAGATAGATTTCCTGACCACCCTTGGTTCCAATGGCATACGATTTGAATAAACGCCATAAACGCCAAAATGTTAATACGCTTTTCCATTAAACGCCATTAATTATTGAATTTGGTTAATGTCAAAAATTTTAAACCCCAAAAATTAAAACAATATTCGGAAAAGCGGAACTGGAAAAGAAGAAGATGAAAGGAGAAAAAAGCCCCTCCGCCCTTCTCTATGCCGCGTGACACGTGTTAGGTCAGGATGCGTTCTCACCGTTCTCAAACTTTTGAGCGTTTTCTCCTGATCCCGTTTATGTGTATATATATATATATATATATATATATAGGGTGGGGTTCTAGAGTAAACACTAATGTATTTGCGAACTGAGTGAACAAATCTTGGCCATTGATTTACACACGTGGATGGCTATGATTTCATCATCAAATCGTAAAATACACTAGTGTATTTCATCATCAAATCCTGGCCATTGATCTACACACATGTATGGCCAGGATTAGTTCGCTCAGTTCGCAAACTACACTAGTGTTCACTCTTGAACTTAATCATATATATATATATAGAGAGAGAGAGAGAGGAAGGTTCATTGGGGAACACTAAAAAAGTGGGGAACAGCGGGGAACCGACTCAAACGAACTCCGATTGGACTCATTCCAGCGGCGTTGGAGCCGGCTCGTCGAACCCTAACTAAGATCTCTTAACCCTGCACCCTAAATCCTAACTCCTAAACTCTAAACCCTAAAGCTAAAAAATAAGGCTAAAACCTAAGCTAAACCGTAAAATCTAAACTATAAACCCTAAAAGCTAAACCTAAAGCTAAACCCTATAGCTAAACCCTAAAGCTAAACCCTAAATCTAAATCCTAAACCCTAAAGCTAAACCCTAAACCCTAAGGCTAAACCCTAAAAGCCAAACCCTAATATATTTAGGGTTTAGGGGTTATGATTTAGGGTTAAGAAATCCTAGTTATGGTTCGATGAGCCGGTTCCAATGCCGCAGGAATGAGTCCAATCGGAGTTCGTTTGAGCCGGTTCCCCACTTTTTTAGTGTTCCCCAATGAACCTCACACTATATATATATATATTGGGGACCGCTAGAATGAGAACCACCACGAGTTATGAGAACCGCGAGAACAAGTGACACGGAGGGGCGTTGACCAGGATTTTTTTTTACAACTAGATCCGTATATTTTAACAACATTCGTAAAAAAAAAATTTCAAACGGCGCGCCCGAGGGGGTAGTTTTTTACACCCAAAGTTTGGTGTTTTTATTATTTTTTTGTTTTTTCTTTTTTTTTACAAACTTTGGGTGTAAAAAACTACCCCCTCGGGCGCGCTGTTTGAATTTTTTTTTTACGAATGTTGTTAAAATATACGCATCTAGTTGTAAAAAAAATCGTGGTCAACGCCCCTCCGTGGCACTTGGTTCTCGCGGTTCTCATAACTCGTGGTGGTTCTCATTCTAGCGGCTCCCTATATATATATATATATATGAAATAATAAGGCATTTAATCAAAGTTATCAAACCCGCCTCTTTCTCTTTCATTTGTATCTCGACAAACCCTAGCTGCTTCTCTCAATCGATCACCTCTCATTGAAGAAAATCTCTCATCGATCAACGCTCATCCTCTCAAACTCTCACTAGTAGTTGCTGAAGGTTGAAACCCTTCCTTCCCTCTTTGTTCTCCAAAGTCCAACTCAGTGGCAGAGCTAGAAGAAAATTTTAAGGGTATCCCAAAAAACTTTTACCTAGACCAGTCCTTGAGAATTTGAGGGCCCCCTATGCGGTAGGGGTGTGCATGGGTCGGTTTGGTTCGGTTTTTACCATTAAGGCATTAACCATAATAATAACCGCTAGTTTCAGTTATGAAGTTTCCTTAACCATAAGTCCATAACCATAATCAAACTATTTTTTAGAAATAAAATTGTTAAGTGTTTAATATTTTTTTATAATAAATCGTATCTAAGATATTTTTCTTTAATTTTATATAACTGGAGTTTAAAAATTGTCGTGTTCTTATATCCGTAGAATGTTATAGATAAAAAATTTCTTCATTTTTATATCATATTTCTTTACATTTAAAGTAAAAAAGACAATTTATTAAATCATATATTTAAAATAACTATTTCAATGTTTCTTCCTATATTATTTTCAGTTTAAACAATTTTTATTGTTTAAAAAAGAACAGCCAACTACAATTTGTGAAAAATTGTGGGTAAGGTAAATAATGATAAATAAACAAAGGTAAAAAAACAAATAAGTAATAGTTACAATAAATTGTCAATGAGGTGGTGGTGGAGTGATAAGGGAGATATTTGGTGTTCTAAGGGACTTAAGTTCGATTCCTGCTCTCCCCATTATTTTTTGCGGCATCTAGTGATGATAGGAGACTAGGCGAGTAGGCGGAGATCGCTAGTTCGATCCTTAAACTGAGCGGGTTTTTACCTCACTGCATTGTCGTGCCTTCAGGCGAGTGTTCACAGGCTTCAGCCATAGGTTAGGGTTTTCCCCGGTTCGAAGGTAAGTGTATTCTGATGTGGTAAATTTTGCCAGTAGCCCATAATTAGGAGTATTCGTTGGCCGTTCAACAACAAAAAAAAAAAAATAGTTACGATAAATTAAATGGTTGAATGTTAATTGAAGTTGACTAATAGTTAATAAATTAAATGGTTGAATGTTAAATAAAAAAATATTTACAATAAATTAAATGGTTGAAAGTTAATTGAAGTCGACTAATAGTTACAATAAATTAAATGGTAAATTAAATGGTTGAATGTTAATTGAAGTTGACTAAATGTGACTTTAGAGTTTCGGGTGGTTTTGCTGGTGGCACGATGATACTCCAGTAGTCCGTCAGTGATCCAAATTTGCCGTTATAAAAAAAGTGTGGCGCCTGTTGCCTTTGTATTCATCATCCCAAAGCTCATATTATTTATATTAATTAAATATAAACTAGGATTGCGACCCGCCGCAATGCGGCGGTGATTCTTTAGTTATAACTAAGTCGGTCTAGGACCCGCACATTATGTTAAACCTGTTAAACGGGGAAAAAATAGACGATGTAAAACGTTCACCCACACACGCATGTTGCATCGTGTTAACTCGCAAAATTTAGAACGAAACGTAAAAAGGTTAAGCCAAAGACACAGGTTGCGATGTGTTATGTCACAAAATTTAGAACCAAGCATAAAACGAAAAATTTGCGAAAAATGAAAACTATAAAGAAACAAAGTTGAAAGTAAAAAAGTTATGAGAATAGATTGCAAAAGATAAAAAGTTTTGGGTTAAAAGTAAAAAACAAATAGTTTTGGGTTAAAAGTAATTTATGAGATCTTTTGGGTGAAAAGTAAAAATAATTCATTTTTTTTTGGAAAACCCCTAAAGCCAACGTTACGACAACCATATGCATAACCATTTTTCTTTGAAAAACACACAAAGCACACATCGCGTTGCAGCGGGGCGTAAAACGGTGTCAAATAGTACTAATGTCACACAACCGTCATCGACCACCAACACTTACTCGACCTAGGATATGCGTGTTGCAATGAACCTGTCAAACATGGAAAAATAGAGGCAAAAACGTTGAACCACACATGTACGTTGCGTCGTATTAACTCGAAAAATTTAGAACTATACGTAAAACGGAAATTTGCGAAATATGAAAAGTATAAGTGACAAAAGTTGTGAAGTTAAATTGCAAATAATGAAAAGTTTTGGGTTAAAGTTAAAAAAACAAAATATATAGGGTTAAAATTGCAAAAGGTAAAAACCTTTAGGTTAAAAGTAAAAAACAAGTTTTTTTTTGAAAAATGTGTAAAGCATATTGTACAACTTGTTATGTATAAAAAACTTGCTACTTTATAATATATAATTCACCTTCTTCATTCTTAAACAAGGTGTGTCGCTGCAATTCTGGTGACCGGAAAATTTCAATCCATCTTAACTTCCCCTACACTTAGGGGTATCCTAGCATTTGTTTAGGGGTATCCCGTTAAATAAAATGGAGATTAAGAAAAAAAATTGCACAACGTCAAGAAAGTTGAGGGGTATCCCGGGCTACCCCTCGCCACCACATAGATGCGCCCCTGGTCCAAACCCTTCCTTCCCTATTTCGAATCCTTCACTAGGGACTTAACAATGGTTGAAGCGGCACTGAGCTCATCGATGGCTCCGTTGAAGGATGCCAAACCTGTGATTGTTAGGGTTAAAACAAAAAAAGGTTACCGATCTCCACTCGAAGCTTGTTATGAGTTTATATATGGTTTTGCAATTTATAAAGTATACTTGTGCTAGGATTGAAGTTTTGATTGTTGTTTCGACTTATGTTTTGGTCTAATTAGGGCTAGAATTCAATGACAAACCAGTGAATCGGCCATTGTTGGATTTTAAAAGCCATCTATAAATGATTCAACTTCTAAATGTGTGTTATGGTGTTTGAGTTTTTGTTCATAAATTTACTTCGTGTGTGTGTCATGTTGTGTTGTGTCGTTCGTGTTACTCAAGAGATTATATCTAATCGCATTAAGGGTATAAGGAGTGGTTAGACACTTGAGAGTGGCAAACTAAAAAATTAACCAATGAGAGTGTGCCATGTCAAAGTGGTAAACTATGCTCAAAAGTGTTGGCAATGGTTAGACACTTGGTGAAGTGTTAAACTATTTTTAATAAAAAAAAGAAAAAAATGTGTGATTGGTTGATATTGGAATGGACCCCACCCCACACTACCCTCTCTCTCTCATACCCTCCTTTCACCACTTCGGCAAGCCTACACCCCTACACCGATTTGGCAAACTTTTGAGTGGCAAACTATGTTGGCGGTGGTGTTACCAATTGGCAAACAAAGTTTGCCACACTTTGCCGCACCCCAATCCGTATACCCTAAACATGTGGTGTTCATGTAGCCCGTTTATATAATAGGTATGTGCTCATGTTTAGGTTATTGACAAGTTTAATTGCCATATATAAATGTATTACACCCATATCTAATATTGTTGCTACAACAAATACAAGACCAAGGCCTGTAGCGATATCTCCGGGGTAAAAGGGTTCAAGGTTTCGATTAGCCTAACGCAGGTCGTGGGGTCCCCCCATGTTTGTAGCACGTGGAGGCGGATCACTTTGTTATTATTCACTTTGAATTCTGAATTGAAGGATGTTCAACCCAGAATGTCTATATTAAGTGAGATAATATTGTAGTGAGCCGAGAATAGAACAAGCATGGAGCAAGTTCTAGAGAGGAGAAGTAAGATCAGAGATCAAGAGTGATCTGAGTTGATCTGGAATGGCTGGAATGAATGGAAAAGGCTGTGATTTATAGGGAAAGAAAATTCTATAAGAGGAAGCCTTTGACCAGTGATCCTTGGCTACAGTGAGGGACTTGCCCATTTGGGGGTTGAAGGGTTTGGACCTGCGTGTAAAAGGGTGTGCTCTCCCGCATGCTCTGGTTGCGGCTGGACAAGAGGTTTCACACGCAGAGGGTGATGTGACAAGGCTCTGACTTGTCCTTTTTACTGTTCATGACAGCTGACCATTTCCGAACCTTTTAACCTTTTAATCTTTTAAGCTGTTGTGTGTCTAATCAGTTTATTAAGGTTTGAGCTACCCCCGTCATCAGGCCCCCCAAGTCAGAGGTATTTGGGGTGTAAGCTCAAATGCTTCTGACTTTTGTACACGATTTTTATTGCTTAAAGGTTTCAAGGCTTGAAAGGTTATCAGGCGTCTAAGTCTTTTGGATTTGAATTTTGAAATGACAGTTAATATGATGGATGGCAGTTTTTTGCCTTTTGCGTAATAATAACTGAGTAGACTTCACTTTCTTTTTTCTGTCGATCGTCTCTTCTGGGTGCTAGCAAAGATCTGTATGTGATTTATTGTTGTCTCACTCGAGAGGAAGTTGAGGCTTTTTGTAAAGAATGGGGGATCGATCTAAAGTTTAATCCGGTGGCTCCTGGTTTTAGATAAATTGATCGACCGGTGTCCAACTGGTTCGATTGCTCTTTATTGTTGTCACTTCGAGTTTTCCAACTTGTATCATCCGTTTTCGGTCACTGTTCTGAATGTTTTAGAGTATTATCGTGTGTCGTGTGGTCAGTTTCATTCTCAAGGTCTTGCTGGGATTTTACACTTTGAGGTTTTGTGATAGGGTATGACCCATCGTTATTGTTCCGATGTTTTTTCCGGTTGACCAAGAACGACGATTGGGTCACGTTTGAGATATCCCAAGTTGATGTTTATTTGACTTCCTCAATGGTTACTACCTTTGGTTCTTAGAAGGAGCGATTTTCTGGATTTCTGAGTCCATTGTTCCCTTTAAGCTTGTTTGGGGGTACCCTGATGCTGTGTTAAACAAGCTTGAGCCATTTGAGTCTGAACTAGATAGTTGGTTGTTAAAAGCCATTAGAAAATGTACTTCGAGCTTCGTCCCTTTCCTGAACACCTTTTAGTGTTGATGGGTGTGAGCACCTTGTGGGACAAGCCGAGTCGTGACCCTGTGCTCATGAGGGATGATCAGGGTATGATGTTTTGCCTTATGCTTTATCAAGAGTGATGTTACCTCTAATGTTGTGTTTGGGGATGCTGAGGCTACCCCCGGCGAAGATGCTGTTGCCAAAGGTGCTGAACACAAGTTCGAGGGTTCAGGTTATGTGAACGTTCCAAATATCAAAGGCTTTACTAGGTTCGGTGCTTCCAACGCTTCTATTCGTTGTTTAACCCGACTTATGTTGAAGGGAGCTAAATTACCATCGGCCTCTGAGCCAGTGGAACCAAGTGATGACATAGAGGCTTCGGGCGACTCGGAAGTTGGTGTTCAGGGAAAAAGACAAGGAGTTTCCCTTGGTGATTGTTAAGGAGAGTAAAGCAGCGGGTAAGACGGTTGTGAGCTTGAAGGGTTTCAGAAAGGGTGGTGAAGGTTCCACCAATGTTGGTGCAGAAGAGGTTTATGTGCCGGATTGGAAGGTCACAGTTGGTGACAGCTTCAAGTCTTCATCCGTTTGTGAGGATGTTCTTACCCATTTTGCTCCTCCTACTGTTCGAGGTTCTTACTCGTCTGTGGATGAAGAATTAATGATTTCGAAAATGATGATGGGTGCTTGCAACCTTGTTGCCTTGCTTCTAGAGGGTGTATCCCAATTTCGCAAAAGGATGCAAGAATATGAAGTCTTTTCGAAGAAGAGGGATGAGATGAAAGCTTCAATGTTTGCTTTGAAAGAAACTGAGGGCTACACTGAGAAGGAGAAAGCATTGCTGTTTGAAGATTTGAGGAGTTTTCTTCCCGCACAAGACTGATATGGTTGAGTTGGAAAAACGCTTGGAGGCTGACAAGGTTTAAGTCAGGGTCGATAAGGCTGCCTTGAAGGTTCAGAAAAAGGCCTTATTAGAGGAGAAAAAGGGTTAAAGGCTTCACTTACCCAGGCAACTAGTGATAATAAATGGCTCATTGAGCATGGATTTCAGCAAGTGGTTATATATCTTCTCCATTCGTCGAAGTTCAACAAAGTCTTGGGTGATGTGTACACCGAGCTTCTTGCTCATGTGAGACACCAAGGTTTGTTTGATGCTTGCAAAGCTTTGTGAACCTGGGGAGCCTCAGGAAAAGTCTTCTCTTTTTCAACCCAAAGCCTTCAAAGTCTTCAAGAAATCTGTTTTGAAGATGGAGCATATGATTTACCCTTATGTGGGTGAAGTCTCCAAGTGTTTTGGTAAACCTTTGCCTGTCTTGCGGGAGCTAAAACCCAAGGGCCTTAAGGAGGCTGTTTGTAACGAAGTGTTGAAGTCACTCTCGAAGAAACGTCGTTGCTCCGGAGATAGCGAGGAAACGTGTTCTGAAGGTGGTGAGGGCTCAAAGGGCTCAAGCCTTGAAGCCTCCGAGACAGCGGGTGTCGTAGGGAGGAAAAAGAGGATGGCTAAAAACACCCAAGATGATAGGGTTTCGAATAAGGATGATGCAGCAAAGTCTATCGTTTCTGATGCTGCCAAATGAAGAAGAAACTTTAATTCATAGCTTTCTTAGCATGTCGAACAATGTTATGGGTTGTTTGCTTAAACATCTTTTTGTTTTAAGGGAACCATTTAGGTCCTTTGGTGGTTAAAGCCTGGAAGGCTTGTGGACATTGTTTATATTTGATGGCCAGTATGGCCCTTGCTATCTTTAACTTATCTTGCTATGTTTATTGTGTTGTTGTGTTTACTCCCTTGTGTTTTCATTGGTTTTGTGTGTTGTCTTTGTTTCGGGTGGTGCATCTTATGTTACTTATACCTTAAAGGGCTCAGTGCTGCAGTCACTTAGCCTTAGGATATTTTTAACAAGAAGATACAACCTCTATCCTATGTGTGACACTCACTTAGAGTCTTTTTGGTTCGTAAGCCAATGTTGGGGCTTAAGGAACATTTGGTGTAGGCTGTTCAAACCCGTCTATGAGACATGATTTTTAAGATTTCTCTGAGTCTCATGGAGTTGTATTGATTTAGGAACTCACCCCTTATATATGTCCATTCAACCCTTGAACCTATTGAGCGATGTGGCTTGGGAGCTCATCCCCTTACATGGCCCTTGCCATGGAGTTTCTTGCTAGGTTCTCAACTTGATTATAGGATAGAAAGACAAATTTTGATTCATCGTTCATTCATTTCAAAGTGCTTTGATTAATAGGGGAATAGAACAACTTTTGGGAATGCTTTGGTTAAACATGGAACCTTTTAAGGTTTTTGCCATTCCAATGGTGGGGAAGCTTTTTTCCTTGCGGACCTGCCAGCTTGTATGATCCCCTTTGTGGACTTTAAGAATAGTGTGTGGCCCTTCCTACTTAGGGCCAAGCTTTCCTTGGCTTTCTTTCTTGCAGGCCTCATTATTTCGAAGCACAAGGTCCCCAGGCTTGAAGCGTTCATGCTTCACCCGTGTATTGTAATACAATTCCATGTTTTGCTTCTACCTTGCTTTTTGTATGGCTGCTTGATCACGAGCCTATTCGAGGAGTTCCAAATTCAACATCGTCTCTTTCTTATTTGGCTCGAGGTCGATGTTAATTGTTCTTTGTGTTGTTACTCCGATTTCAGCTAGGATTACAGTCTCTGATCCAAACACTAGGCTGTAGGGTGTTTTCTTGTGGCTCGTTTTCTTGGTTGTTAGAATTACCCATAGCACATGGGAAAGTTCTTCGAGCCGTTTGTTGTCGTATCTTCCCAATCAAGATTTAATCCCTTCAACAATGTTGCGGTTTGTCCTATCAACCTGGCCATTGGATTGTGGGTAAGCTACCAAGCTGAATACTTGAGTTATTCTGAACTCCTTGCACCAGGAGCTAGAAGGCTTCTCGGCAAACTACTTCCCGCTACCTTGACTAGTACCCCTGGGAGCCTAAAACGATAGATTGTGATTTTCTAAACGAAATCAGCGACCTGTTTCCCTGAGATTTTTGCCAATGGTTTTACTTCTGTTCACTTGGTGAAGTAATCCACGACTACCAATAAGAACTTGACTCCTCCTTTGGCTGGTGGGAATGGACAAACAATGTCCATACCCCACTTGTGAAATGGCCAAGCCAAGGAGATGGGAACGGGGTCATGTTTGGGGCTTTTGGGTACCAGAGCATGTAACTGACAAGCTTCACATTTTTGCAGTTGTTCGGTGGTATCTCGATGCATGGAAGGCCAAAAGTATTCGTGGTTAATCAACTTTGACACTACCGATATTGGGCCATACTGAGTCCCACATATCCCTTTGTTAAGCTCCTTGATCCGATATTGGCTTTTTTCTGGGCCAACGCATCGAAGTAGTGGTGCAAGGTATCCTTTTTTGTAAAGGATATCTCCTTGTAACACATACTGCCTTGACTTGATATGAACCCTTTCAGCCTTAGTCTGGTCATCAGGTAATTCACCATTGTTGAGGAACTTTTCAATGGGAGTCACCCAATTTGGCCCTTATTTAGTGATCACATCTTGAACCTCAAGTTTTTGGATGGATGGGGTTTTTAATACCTCAATTAGTACCTTCTTGGTGAGGTGGGCAAACGTAGGAGATACAAGTTTGCTTAGTGCATTAGTTCTCTTGTTTTGAGATCTTGGAACTTTTTTGATGGAACATGTTTGAAATGTGTTCATCAATTCCTTTGATTTCTCTCGGTACTAATACATGTTGGGTTCTTTTGCTATGTAGCTGTTATTGTCTTAGCTTGAGAGAGTCTGTGAGGACTTAAAGCTTTTGGACCCCCATTTCTTTGGCTATGTAGTTGTCACTTACATGGTTTGAAACAAGCAACGAGTCTGTGAAGACTTGAAGCCTTTTGACACCCATATTTTTTGCAAGCTTGAGCCCAGCAATCAATGCTTCATACTCAGCTTCATTGTTTGTAGTCTGAAATTCAAGACGAAGGGTATACGTGAATTTCAATTCGTTAGGATCAATTAGAACTAGCCCTGCTCCTGACCCTTCAATGCTGGAAGCTCCATCGGTAAAGAGCTTCCAGGTATGGGGGTTGGAGGGTTCAGTGGAGGTTGTATTGACTTCCGTTGTGACTTCTTTAGGGACTTCTATGATGAAGTCAGTTGTGACTTGGGCTTTGACAGATTTTCTCGGGACATAGGTGATTTTATGTTCACCTAGTTTTCACAACTCATTTGGCTAATCGTCCGGAATTTTCTTGTATTTCAAGCACATTCTTAATAGGTTAGTCAGTGACCACTTGTATCGGGTGTGACTGAAAGTACCTTTGAAGCCTTCTAGCCGTTTGAACTAGGACTAGAGCAAGTTTTTCTGAAGAAGAATATTTGATTTCTGCTAATTTTGAAGTTTTGAAAAAGTAAACGGGTATCTGAACTTTGTTTCGTTCAATGATCAGAGTCGTACTTATGGTCTTTTCAACAATAGAAAGGTAGATAGAGGTCGTTCCTCCTGTTTCCGGAGCCAAAATAGCTGGGAGTGAAGCCAAGTGTTGCTTCATTTAGTTGAAGGCTTCCTTTTAAGGTAAAACACTTCAAAGCTATAAGCTTTCCATCGGAAGTCTTTCTTGTTAGCACATCCCTTGAGGGTTGGCTTTTATGCTTTGTTTCCCCATGATGTGCCCTAGAAATGAGCACTTGACTGGATTAAGCTTAATGTTGATCTTTCTCGAGTTTTGGAAGGTTTCTTGTATGTCATCGAGCATTTGGTATTCCGTTTTGCTCTTAATCACCAAATCGTCAACATAAGCCTTAATGTTCTTGCTGATTTGTCCGGCAAACGCTTTGTCAACCAGACGTTGATAAGTGGCACCTGCATTTCTTAAACCAAAAGGCATTTTTTGATAGCAAGATATACCTTTATCAGTGTGGAATGTGGTTTTTCATTTTTTTTCATTAGGATCTGATGGTAACCCTTTAAGGCGTCAAGAAAACATTTGAACGGGAAGCCTGTGAGCGAGTTATCCTTGAGGTCTATCTGGGGCAGCGGGTAGAAATCCTTTGGGCATGCTTTGTTCAAGTCTTTAAAATCGATACACATTCTCCAAGACTTGTCGGGTTTTCAAACCATTACGGGATTGGCCACCCATGATTGATACTTGACCTCTCGAAGGATTCCGGCTAGAACAAGTTTTTCCATCTATTGGCACTCTGCAAGTTTTCTTTCAGGGGTTTGACTCCGTTTCTTTTGTATAATGGGCTTAACATCAGGTGGGATCCATAACTCATGTTCAACAATGCTTCGAGGGATGTCGGTCATATCTTTCGGGCACCAAGCAAAGACATAGTGCAAGAGAAGCTTTTCAAGCTATGAAAGGGTTTCCTTAGAAAGGCTAGTGTTTACCCTTATCCCCTGTTGAGGATATTTTGGGTTTATGTCTAACCCTTGTTCATCTTCTTCGTCGTTTCTTGAGCTTTCCCCTTCAACCACAAAAGCTTCTTGGGTAGGTTGAAGGGTTGTTATCCCTTTTTCAGTGGGAAACTTCGCAGTGCCTTGACCAACTGAAACTGCCATTCCGAACACATTTTTCCCTGACCTTCCAATGATGATATCATAGTTGGAAGGGATATTGGTCAGCGCAAAAGTGAGTTGTTCGGTTCGTCCCTTTGTTCTCTCGTTGAACAAACATTATGGATTATTTGGCCTAAAGGCTTGATAGGTATGTCTGCGATACCTTTGATGGAGGATTCAGACTGTTGAAGCTTTGAACGTTCATCGCCGCTGAGAGGGTTAAAGCATTCTCAAACATGATTTTGGTGGTTGCACTGGTTTCAATGTAAGCCTTTTGTGTCCTGGTGGTTCCTATATTGGATTCCATCACCAGAGGGTTTGAAAGCAACTCTTCTTCCGGTGGTGGGAAGCAAACATATTGACGTTCCCATGCCTTGAAATGATGGCGTTTGTGGGAAGCTTTGTTTTCAAGGTCGACCATGTTCACTTCCTACTTTTTTTTCTTCAACCATCTTGTCCTTGACCCCTTCAACCAAGTGAGCCAGTTCGGTCTTGACGGTTTCTTTGATCCTTTCTTTGAGTTGGAAGTAATCATTGGTATGGTGACCATTCTATTCGTGAAACTCACAATACTGGCTTGATTTTTCCAATCTTTTATTTTTTGGCAGGGCTTGAGGAGGGCGGAAGTAGTGTTTTACCTCTTCGGTTCCAAGATCTCTTGCAGAATCTTGGTTAAGGCTGTAAAGTTTATGGTTTTTTCTCGGCTTGGAGGGTTCCGGCCTTCAGACCTTCTAGAATCCGAACCTTCGAACTGTTTGTCATAAGAGCCATACTGGAAGCTCCAGTTAAGAGTTCTCTCTTTTTTTGTTCTTTGATGTTTACAGCTTATTCTCCTCGAATGTGGGCTTCAGCCCTTTTGAGTGCTTATTCAAGGGTTTTGGGCAGGCGTTTATTGAAGTCTCTAGCGAGACATTTGGAATTTAGCATTCATGAACCCTGCAACCCTAATCTTTTCATTGGCGTAAGTTAAACCTTCCTTCTTGTACCTTTCGATGAAGTCTCTGAGACTTTCATCATCAAGTTGTTTGATCTGGAAGATTATCGTGGAGTCCTTGACATACTTCCATTGTTATGGGAAATTGGCCAGAAAACCTTTGTTAAGATCGTCAAAGGTCTGAATGCTTCGTTTAGGAAGGTCATTGAACCATATGCGTGAAGACCCTTCAAGGGTTTGCATGAACATGATACAACATTCGGGGCTGGGCAATTTTTCAATTCTTGCTGTGCCGGTGAAGATTCGGAAGTGGTTTTCAGCACCCTGATAGCATCTTTATCTGGGTTTGCAACTCATAATCAACGATTTGTTGGGAGAAGCAAGACAAGTTGTTGGGCTTCTAGGGTTTTCAGAGGTCTTCTACTACCCTTGAAGTTGGGTTACCGCTTGAGGTACCCTGGTGAGTGGTTGGCACTTGGTTGATGAAGTTAGGGTTAAAGCCTTGAAGGCTTTCTGTGTCATCATCCAGCTTTCACGTGCTGCAAAGGAAATTGTGCCATCATCTGTGTCATCAGTTAGGGCGTAAGGTTAAAGCCTTAAAGGCTTTCTGATGGTACTCATAAAAGATGCCATAATTTGTGTCATCAGCCGGGGCATAAGGTTAAAGCATTGAAGGCTTCTGATGGTTCTGTATAAGGCATTCCCATGGATGTGCTCATGACCGTACCTCGAGCCAAAGGCAGGGTGGCCATGGCTTGTTACCACAAAGTAGCAATGGGAGGAGGAACACTTGAAGCTAGTGACTGCCATAATTGATCAAGTGTGGTTTCATTCCCAATAGGTGCACCGGTTGTAACGGGTTGGGAGGTAAATAAGGGAAAAGCGGTTGGACTTGGCCTCCCCAAAAGCTCAAGGGCTTGAATGGTTGGTCTGTTGTCACGGCCCCCGTCCCGGTTTTACCCGGTCCAGGAGCCGCGGGACAGAAACCGGTGGTATTTATTAATTGAGTTGACAGCGGAAGATTTTACAGGATCTTTTAAAACTTGAAATTCTCGATTATTTTATTTCATAATTCAGGATAAACCCCGTAATTTACAATAGAGGAATTTCACTAGGGAATTCCCTGATTTATAAAACATGTTTATTTATTTTAACTGAGTCGCCTCTTCAAGCTTGTTAGTGCTCCGTAGCACGTTTTCCTTGATTTACAGCAGGTCGCCTGAAACATGTTTTAAAAATATTTTATCAGCGGGGAAATAATGGCGAGTCATTCAGGTTAAATAAAACGACACATTAGTTATACATT
Organism: Helianthus tuberosus; assembly: GCA_030545235.1. Taxonomy (NCBI): domain Eukaryota; kingdom Viridiplantae; phylum Streptophyta; class Magnoliopsida; order Asterales; family Asteraceae; genus Helianthus; species Helianthus tuberosus. Next base: position 62,880,574 of record CM060424.1, on the reverse strand, counting down.
ACAGCATAAGAGCGATTACAATGGCTTCTATCTTATTTTTATCTGGAGCCGTGTCACCTCCTGGTGACGATGGTCATACCACTATTGGGACCTTTCACCCAAGTAGTGATGATTATCACTGTTAGGATTTATTAGCCTAACTGTGAGAAATTAGTAATGTGCACAATACCCCACTAGCCAGTGATTCAAAATAACCACGACTTAATCCCTGTAATTATAACTTTTGAAAATAAATGGAGTATTGTAAAATACTTTTGATAAAAGAGAATGACTCACATTGCAGATTTAAACGGGCAGAGTTTAGCCTACTGATTAGCCTTGTAACCTAATTTAAATAACAATGCACACGAACTATGTCAGTAACTAATACAGCATTTACGATAACTCACGAGATTAAAACCCTCACAACGAATGACAAAGTGCAATACTTAAACATCGATCAAAATCACGACGAATGACAAAGTATGACCCTAATGTGGGCAGCACTTAAACATCCATCGGATAGTTTCAATCGATCGGACATTGAATTGTAGCAGCAATCGAGTTAATACCTTGTATCGTAGCAGCACCCTGAGATATTAAATTTCGTATTTGAGCAGTGAGACTTCGTTTTTGAGAATTGGTTTCGACACAGATGAACTGCTCATGGCCAATTCTATTTATAGGTGAAAAATGGGTCTGTCGCGGCCCGCGTGAACCTTAAGCTGATCCTTACACGGCCCGCGTGGCCACCTAGTCTACGTGTAGGTTTGCTGGGTCACGAGTAGGGTTGCCAGGTGGATGCCGCGTGGACTGTAACGCTTATCTGGTCAATTTAGGTTTGACGCGGCCCACGTAAGGCCATGCTTAACCTTTACGCGGCCCGCCTGAAGACCAATATTCTTGATTTCTTGGTTTTTGATATGGATTAGGGTTTCAGGGGTCCAGGTTTTCACTTACGGGTAGTTTTGGGACATTTTTGAAGGTCCTTACATCCTCCCCACCTTATTTAAAATCTTGTCCTCGAGATTTACTGAAATAAGTGAGGATACTTTCGCTTCATCTCCGATTCCAGCTCCCAAGTGTACTCGGGTCCTCTCTTTGAATCCCATTTGACTTTGACCAGTACTAGTCTTTTGTGCTTGAGAAACTTGATCTTTCTGTCTTCTATCTGAAGTGGTTTCTCCACGAACTTCAACTTTTCATTTACTTGGTTGTCTTGAAGAGGGACTACTAATGATTCGTCCGATAGACATTTCTTGAGATTGGATACATGAAATACGTCATGTACCCCAGCTAACTCTTCTGGTAGCTGTAAGCGATAGGCCACTGGCCCTATTTGCTGTATTACTGGAAATAATCCTATGTACCTTGGACTCAGCTTTCCTTTCTTACCGAACCGAACTACTCCTTTCCAAGGAGAAAATTTTAAGAGAACCTTGTCTCCGACTTGAAATTCTAATGGCTTACGCCTATTGTCTGCATAACTCTTCTGGCGATCGCGAGCCGTCTTTAATCTTTCCTTAATTTGAGTGATCTTGTCAGTAGTTTCTTGCACAATTTCAGGACCTGATAATTGGCTTTCTCCTATCTCTGCCGAACAAACTGGAGTTCTACACTTGCGTCCATACATTGCTTCAAATGGGGCAGCTTCAATGCTTGAATGATAATTATTATTATAGGAGAATTCGATTAAGGGTAGGTGGTCATCCCAGTTTCCACCAAAATCTATCACACATGCCCTAAGCATGTCTTCTAGGGTTTGGATCGTCCTTTCACTTTGTCCATCTGTTTGCGGATGGTATGCAGTACTTAGATTTAGTCGGGTTCCCATGGCTTCCTGGAAACTTGTCCAGAAGTGGTAAGTGAAACGACTATCTCTATCCGATACAATGGAGAGTGGAACTCCATGTAAGGATACTACTTCATCTACGTACAACTTGGCTAACCTTTCCATGCTTAAGATTTCTTTCATGGGTAGGAAATGAGCTGATTTGGTTAATCGATCCACAATTACCCAAATTGCATCATTACCTCTTCTGGTCTTGGGTAACTTAGTAACAAAGTCCATTGTTATGAGCTCCCATTTCCATACAGGCATTTCTAATTGTTGTAGTAGACCTGAGGGTTTCTGGTGTTCTGCCTTAACTTGTGAACAAGTAAGACATTTAGAAACATATCTAGCTATGTCCTTTTTCATTCCTATCCACCAGAAATTATTCTTTAAATCTTAGCACATCTTATTGTTACCAGGATGCATGCTATACCTAGATTTATGGGCTTCCTCTAAAATCTTATTTCTTAATTCTCCTTGCTTAGGTACCCAAATCCTTCTTTTGTGGAATCTCCAAATTCCATCACTTCCTTGCTCTAATTCCTTTATTCTTCCATTCATTCCTTCAGCATCATCCTTGATTGCTGTTTCTTGAATGTTTTTCAGTTGTTCCATTAAGTCTAATTGTAAACTTAATCTAAGAGCACGAACTCGTCGTTGTTTTTCATGATACTTACGACTTAAAGCATCAGCAACTACGTTTGCTTTTCCTTCGTGATATTGAATATCACAGTTGTAGTCACTTAGGATTTCCATCCATCTCCTTTGTCTCATGTTTAATTATTTTTGCCCAAATATGTATCTTAAGCTTTTATGGTTTTTATAGACAGTAAACTTACTTCCATACAAATAGTGTCTCCAAATTTTAAGGGCGAAAATTATGGCTCCTAATTCTAAGTCGTGAGTAGTATAATTTTCCTCGTGCTTTTTCAATTGCCTTGAAGCATACGCAATTACCTTTTTGCGTTGCATTAGCACACATCCTAATCCTAGCTTAGAAGCATCATAGTATACTTCAAAATCTTCTGTTCCTTCTGGTAAGGCAAGAATTGGGGCGTTTGTTAATTTCTGTTTTAATATCTTAAAAGCTTCTTCTTGCCTAGGTCCCCATTCAAACTTAACTGCCTTACAGGTTAGCTTAGTTAATGGTATAGCTATCTTAGAGAAATCCTTAATAAATCGCCTATAGTATCCAGCTAACCCTATAAAACTTCTAATTTCCATAGCTGACTGCGGGACCTTCCATTTGGTGATCGCTTCTATCTTAGCAGGATCTACGTGAATGCCTTCATGATTCACCATGTGACCTAAAAATTGCACTTCTTGCAGCCAAAATTCACACTTCGAGAATTTGGCGTAAAGTTTTTCCTTTCTTAACAAAGTTAAGAGTGCATGCAGGTGCTCACAATGCTCCTCCTGGCTTTTGGAATAAATAAGTATATCGTCGATGAAGACAATTACGAATTTATCCAGGTACGGTTTACAGATCCTATTCATCATGCCCATAAATGCTGCAGGAGCATTTGTTAATCCAAAGGGCATGACTGTAAACTCGTAATGATCATACCTAGTCCTGAAAGCAGTTTTAGGTATGTCTTCTTCTTGTACTTTCAACTGATGGTATCCAGAGCGTAAGTCTATCTTAGAAAAGTATCTAGCTCCTTGCAATTGATCAAAGAGATCATCAATCCTAGGTAATGGGTATCGATTCTTAATTGTAACCTTATTCAATTCTCTGTAATCGATACACATTCGCATCGAACCATCTTTCTTTTTCACGAATAACACTGGTGCTCCCCAAGGGGATGTACTAAGTTGTATGAATCCTTTACTTAGTAATTCATCTAACTGCTTTTTCAATTCTAGCATTTCGGTTGGTGCTAACCGATAAGGTGCCTTAGCTATCGGTGTAGTTCCAGGAATTAGATGAATTCTAAATTCCACTTCCCTATCAGGTGGTAATCCAGGTAGTTCTTCTGGGAATACCTCTGGGTATTCTGATACTACTGGAATTTCTTTGAGTTCCTTACCCTTAGTGTTAATAATTACTGACATCATATACACTACTTCTTGTTTTCTTGAATAACTGGCCAATTTCATTACTGAAATGAATTTCATTGGCTTACGTGTCTTATCTCTTGTAATCACCACTAATTCTCCTGTGGGTGTATGAATTTCTATGGAATTCTTATCACAAAGAATTCGAGAATGATTGGCTACTAACCAATCCATTCCTAATACCACATCGAATTCGGCTAACTTCATAGGTAACAGGTTTGCAGAAAATTTATGGCCTAATAGTTCAATCTTTTCTTCTCGCAAAACCTTATCTATGTTAACAGAATTCCCATCTGCCGTTTCTACCGTAAAAATCTGCCTAAGGTTGGTTAAAGATAGGTTAAGAGCTTGGCAGAATGAAGTATTTATAAAACTTTGGTTTGCACCAGAGTCAAATAACACTTTTGCATAAACGTTGTGAACTAGGAACGTACCAGTTATCACATCAGGAATTAGTTATGCTTCCTGAGTAGTCAACTGGAAGGCTCTTGCGTTTTTCTTGGTAGTTCCTTCTGCAGGTTTGGTTTTGTTATCAGCTGGTTTGGCCAATTTAGGGCAGTCTGGCCTAAAATGTCCAGCTTCTCCGCAGTTGTAGCAGATAGTTGCTTTCTTCTTCCTGCAATCTTCTTCTTGGTGCCCCGGGATTTCGTAGAAATTGCAATATCCTTTGCATCTTCCAAAATTCTTCCTTTTACAGGCATTGCAAAATGGAACAGTGGAAGATTGCCCAGATCCATTTTTCTTGAAATTACTACGGTTACCCATACAGAATCCCTGGGTAATCTTTTGGGCCACTTCCTTCTTTCTATTTTCTTCTTGTGTATGTACCAGTCTGTCCGTCGAAGTGTTGGCTAATTCCACAGCATCGTCAATAGTGCGGGGTCTCGCAGCCTTGACGATATCACGGATTTCGCCAATCAATCCCCAAATATAGAGAGAAATAAGTACCGGTTCTGGCGAAGCCAGGGTTGGTACCACTCTAGCATATTCGAAGAATGTCGAAGTATACCCTCGACAGTCTACATCCACCATCCGGTGGTTCAGAAATTTATTCACCATTTGTTCCTTTTCATATTCAGGCCAGAATTTTCTTTCCATCAGCCGCTTAAATTCTTCCCAGCTCATGGCATAGGCCACATCACTTCCCTTTGCTTGTAGTACTGTATTCCACCATTCTAGCGCCCCTTCTTTAAAAAGATGCGACGCGTACATGACCTTGTCTTCTTCAGCACATTTACTTATTTTAATCACTGCCTCAGTTTTCTCTAACCAACACAGTGCAGCAGTCGCCCCTTCGTTGCATGCAAATTCAACCGATTTACAAGCAAGAAATTCCTTATAAGTACAACCAGGCGTTGCAGCTTTCATTTTCTTAAGGAGTGGGGCTTGCATTCCATCGTTGTTGTTATTATTATGGTTACCGCCTCCGTTTACACTATTACTGAAATTGTCACCGTGTGTGCGTTTGCTAGGAATAATTTGTTGAGATTCAACTGGATTTCGAGCAGCAACAAGTATTGCTGGAATAGCATTGGCTATTCCCTGAGCAATGATATTTTCGATATCTTGCCAATTCAGAAATTGATCTTCATGATTTTGCTCGGATTGATTCACTTCATTAACGGGTTCTTTACCAGCGTTTTCCATCTGGTAATTAATTTATATAAGTGATTAGCATAAAATAATTAATAACCAAACATAAAAATAAGTGCACATAATCACGTTAACAAGTATAGCCAAAATTGTCGATTTTTTGACTTTCGATATTTTATATATATAATAGGCATCCGTACAAAGTGGTTATCTTACAAAGTTTTATTTTTAAGTTATTTCACATAATTATATTTTATTATTATATTATTATTAAACACATATTCCTACAACCACACAACCACAGTTACACCATCCTTTTCAGCTGGCATCTTAGAAACGATGTTCCCTTTCGTCGTACTTCCACGAGATTCTTTCTCCTACTTCCCTAATTCGATTCCCTGCATCTATCAGCTCCTCTCCATAATGACGGAGTTCCGCCAAATTTTCCATGCTCATAGGTGGGTGTAGTGGAGGCTCCGGGTCGAACTGAGGAAAAAAGGTATTAGGGTTATTTAGGAGATTTTGAAACTGCCAGCCGGTGGTCCACCACTCTTCTAGCTCTGCAGGTAGAGGTTGGGTGTGGATAATAGGATCTGGGATTTCAGGCTCTAGGTCAACTGGAAGTTGTGCTTCCGCTGGGTAATTAAAAAGGTTTTCACCGGCAGGTCCGATGAGGTCACTAAGTGCCAGTTTATGATCCAGCTCCTCCCAGGGTGGCATTTCCTAATCTTGCCTGGAACTTTCCCCAAATTCTATTTCCTTGCCTTTACCTTTGTGATCCTCCGTCTTTATAACTTTCTGTGTCGTTGGTTTCCTCCTGCGCACACGTCTCCAGCCCACAATTCTTCTTCTCTTCTTTGGCTTGGGTTTCTCCGGTGGATGGGCTTGAAACTCCATAGGTTCCTCCATGTCGGCACAATAACCGGTAAAGTCTTTGGACTCTTCCACATTAACAGAATAGAGGTTGAGATTCTGAAGGGCTTCAGATAACTCATTCATGCTGTTTAGCATATATGAAGAAACACACAAAATTCTAGGTTAAAAGTTTGTAACTTGAACTTTCACATAATCACATAATGGAAATCAGAAAAATTAAGCATATATATAAAAATATGAAATATTGCGATTTATATATATATTACAAATTACAACTGAAAATTAAAAATATACTAGGAATTGTACATTTTATTTTAGAATATCTTTTCTTACTAAGTTGTTTATCTATTAGGCAAGTTTCTTTAAAGTTTCTGATTTATGGATGATATGGGTACTGGTATTGGTTTGATGGTTCAATTATAAGTTAGCATTTATTGCTACAGTGGCTAACATGTAGAGATTTGCCCATTGTTCATCTAACTCATCTTCCCATGGTGGGTTAGTGCCTATTTTCTGAGTTTCCTTATTAATTATCATTCATATTTGTTGTGACTTCTTTATTTTCTCTTGACGTTTTCTAATAATACAACTCCTTTTCTTTGGGGTAAGTGGTTTTTCATACTGTGCCTTATGAACAAATATTCCTTCCTCAATATCTGCTAAGTATCTTGAGGAATTTGATTGGAATGAAGTTCCTTTATCTTTTGGTGAATTATCTAATTGACGATAGATGTCCGAGATTCTTTGCTTACCCATACTATAACTAACAAGTAGTCAGTTAAAAACACATAATTACAAGACGATAATCAAGAAAATTAAGTATTTTTATATACTTAATAGGCTTAAATCAGTGGCTCTGATACCACCTTTTTTCTGTCACTGCCCCCGTCCCGGTTTTACCCGGTCCAGGAGCCGCGGGACAGAAACCCGTGGTATTTATGAATTGAGTTGACAGTGGAAGATTTTACAGGATCTTTTAAAACTTGAAATTCTCGATTATTTTATTTCATAATTCGGGATAAACCCCGTAATTTACAATAGAGGAATTTCACTAGGGAATTCCCTGATTTATAAAACATGTTTATTTATTTTAACTGAGCCACTTCTTCAAGCTTGTTAGTGCTCCGTAGCACGTTTTCCTTGATTTACAGCAGGTCTCCTGAAACATGTTTTAAAAATATTTTATCAGCGGGGAAATACTGGCGAGTCATTCAGGTTAAATAAAACGACACATTAGTTATACATTACAGCATAAAAGCGATTACAATGGCTTCTATCTTATTTTTATCTGGCGCCGTGTCACCTCCTGGTGACGATTGTCATACCACTATTGGGTCCTTTCACCCAAGTAGTGATGATTATCACTGTTAGGATTTATTAGCCTAACTGTGAGAAATTAGTAATGTGCACAATACCCCACTAGCCAGTGATTCAAGATAACCACGACTTAATCCCTGTAATTATAACTTTTGAAAATAAATGGAGTATTGTAAAATACTTTTGATAAAAGAGAATGACTCACATTGCAGATTTAAACGGGCAGAGTTTAGCCTACTGATTAGCCTTGTAACCTAATTTAAATAACAATGCACACGAACTATGTCAGTAACTAATACAACATTTACGATAACTCACGAGATTAAAACCCTCACAACGAATGACAAAGTGCAATACTTAAACATCCATCGAAATCACGACGAATGACAAAGTATGACCCTAATGTGGGCAGCACTTAAACATCCATCGGATAGTTTCAATCGATCGGACATTGAATCGTAGCAGCAATCGAGTTAATACCTTGTATCGTAGCAGCACCCTGAGATATTAAATTTCGTATTTGAGCAGTGAGACTTCGTTTTTGAGAATTGGTTTTGACACAGATGAACTGCTCATGGCCAATTCTATTTATAGGTGAAAAATGGGTCTGTCGCGGCCCGCGTGAACCTTAAGCTGATCCTTACGCGGCCCGCGTAGCCACCTAGTCTACGTGTAGGTTTGCTGGGTAACGAGTAGGGTTGCCAGGTGGATGCCGCGTGGACTGTAACGCTTATCTGGTCAATTTAGGTTTGACGCGGCCCGCGTAAGGCCATGCTTAACCTTTACGCGGCCCGCCTGAAGACCAATATTCTTGATTTCTTGGTTTTTGATATGGATTAGGGTTTCAGGGGTCCAGCTTTTCACTTACGGGTAGTTTTGGGACATTTTTGAAGGTCCTTACATCTGTCACACTAGGACCAGCTTCAATGTAAGATGTGGCTAAACGTGAGCTGCTAAAAGGAAGAGATGAATGGCCAGGTGATAATGAGGGTTCAGACTCCTCATAGTTTAGTATTATTCTCACCTCTTTTTCCCTTTCTAGGCTCACATGCTAGTTGAGAAAAGATCTCGGTTGCAAGAAATTTCTAGCTACTCCCTCGGGTGTTAGATCCATGCGTTTTGATGTACGCATTGTACCGATTTGAGAAGATGCAACCCCTGATTGAGATGGGGTTAGTGTTTGAGTAGAAGTGAACTCCGGGAACATAGTTCCCGTTGGAGTACTTCAAGGAGTAGAAAGAGGTGTAGATCTGACCGGTGAGATCCGATCAGAATTTGGTGTTAAATCGGTGTTGTTAGGCACCTGATTTACCTTGCCGGGAGATTCACTTTCAAACATGATGTAAAGAGAAAATGGAGCTACACAACTGGTCTTTAAGATAAAGTAAGCGGCGTAGCCCCACGGTGGGCGCCAGCTTGTTGCTACAATAAATACAAGACCAAGGCCTGTAGCGATATCTCCGGGGTAAAAGGGTTCAAGGTTTCGATTAGCCTAACGCAGGTCGTGGGGTCCCCCCACGTTTGTAGCACGTGGAGGCGGTCACTTTGTTATTATTCACTTTGAATTCTGGATTGAAGGATGTTCAACCCAGAATGTCTATGTTAAGTGAGATAATATTGTAGTGAGCCGAGAATAGAACAAGCATGGAGCAAGTTCTAGAGAGGAGAAGTAAGATCAGAGATCAAGAGTGATCTGAGTTAATCTGGAATGGCTGGAATGAATGGTAAATGTTGTGATTTATAGGGAAAGTATCTTTTATAAGAGGAAGCCTTTGACCAGTGATCCTTGGCTACAGTGAGGGACTTGCCCATTTGGGGGTTGAAGGGTTTGGTTCTGCGGGTAAAAGGGTGTGCTCTCCCACATGCTCTGGTTGCGGCTGGACAGGAGGTTTCAGACGCAGAGGGTGATGTGACAAGGCTCTGACTTGTCCTTTTTACTATTCATGACAGCTGACAATTTCCGAACCTTTTAACCTTTTAATCTTTTAAGATGTTGTGTCTCTAATCAGTTTATTAAGGTTTGAGCTACCCCGTCATCAAATATATAATGCAAATTAACCATAAATGTTTGAAAAAAAATGATTTTACTTGGAAATGGTTGAGTTTTTTTAACCTAGCTGATACAGTTTAGACGTCGTATAGAATAGTTTCAACGTCATTTGTACACCGTGAATTTTAATACGTGTATAACTAAATTTTAGTATAGAAGACAAATAAAAGATAACACCACAATGCCATTTCAATGATGTATAAATCACACAACATTCATTATATATGATGTTCAGACAAAGTTTATGAAGCGAGGTTGGCTTAATCATTTTGAAGACCTAAAGCAACTAAGGGTAGGGGCGGACCCATATAGAGTGGGTCGGAGTTCTCGAACCCTAATGTTTTTTTTTTTTTAATTAGTAGATTAGATATATTAAATTGTTTAAGGACCCCATAAATATAATTAAGAGGGCACCATGGAAAGAAGAGGAAACCTGGTGTAGTGGTAAATACATCTCGTTACCAACAAGAGGTCAATAGGTTCAATCCTTGTATAGCTCGTTTTTCCTGTTTGTTTTTAATCTAGTTCAAACCTCGTTATGACCCGACCCGAACGAGGATCGACCCGAAAATTTTAACGTTTTGTTATGAAAATTTTGAACACAAAAAAAAGGACCCCGTTGAAAAAAAATCATGGGTCTGCCACTGACTAAGGTGTTTTTTGTTTAGCTCTTAATGAGTCTCTTAATGATTTATATCCTTTACTGGTTCAGTACTTAAAAGTTCAGACCGTTTGTTTCGCGAGCAGATGTCTAAATGATTCAGACATTTGCCTCTTAATGATTAAGCATTATACTAAGTCTGAAAGGTTAAGACCTCTTGTCTGAATTGGTCAGAAATTTGCCTCTGAACGGTTAAGCATTATACTGGCTCTTAATGGTTCAGCACTTAATGGTTCAGAACTCTAACTAGTTCAGTACTTACCCATTCAAAAGTTGTCAAACAACCCCTAAGTAAGGTCTTTTTTCGAATCTCAGTATCATCAACCATGCATGAGAACAAAAGATTGCAACCCCCTCAAAAATATTAAAAATAAAACAATAAATAATAATATTAATAATAATAAAATTTTAAAAATGTTCAATTCTTCGCCATGCTCTCTCCTACATTTGTATGTTTCTCTTCAATCTTATTCTTACAGTCTACGTTTCTATTTCTTAGGTCATGTGTTGTGAAACATGTGAAGGGGCGCTAAGGACTGTTATGGACTGAAACCATTGTAAGGTATGGATTTATCCCACATTGGTTGTATGGGCAACTAATTTCACACCCCTAAATTACCACATGCGGGTTTCACCGCGAGGCGTGTGACGTACCAGGATCTAGCCACTAATCATGTCGAACTAATAGTAAATAATATTAAATGCAATCGCCATGTCCAACATGAATAGGGTATTTCAATATAAATGTTTCAATCAAAAGGATGTATTCGACGGAAGCAAAAGTAATTGGTTCGAAACAACTAAAACCATATTGTTTTAAAAGCATAATATTAAATGTTCTCATCAAGTAGCACGACCCATGACACTTCAAGCTCTCCAGACTGCAAGTTCCAATGCTTTGATGTACCTAACGATCTGCAAGCATGCAGAAGAGTGTCAACATAAAGTTGGCGAGTCCACTGGTTTTGTTCAACATAAATAATGTAAATGTTTAGCTTTAAAGACATGTCTTGGAATATTAAACTCGGTACCGATATGACTGACTACGTTTGTTGTGCCCTCATCAACGTCTATCAACATTGATCCAAAATGATTAAGGTCCTTAGTTCACGACCGACTCCCTGAGTACGGTGTGAGATTTGTCTAACCTAATAGCACTACTAACTAATACCACGTTGTCTCCCGGACAACTAGCTCGGTAATATGTCGGGACTTACATGATAGAGACTGAGTTTACCCACTGACATCGAAATTAAACTACAACATTTATTAAAAGCATTCCTGCTAGGAATAATGGTTTGTCCCCCCGGGATGCATGCTTGTGGAAGAGTAGTGAACTCACCTTAGTTTGCTCGGTATGTGTTAACGTGCTTCTACGCGTTAATAAAGTGTTAGGTATGTTACACGCGACCTAATGTACAATAACGTGTAAGTATGTATACATGTAGGGTTATGCAATACCCTGAGTGTCTAAACAACCAAGTGTTTACTGTGATCAAGTAAACAAGTTTAACATATAGTACCATTCAATGGATTTCTCTAGTTGGTGACATTAGTTGATGACATGTAGTGTGTTTTGAGAAACATGGACATCACACAGTCTTCATAACTTGGATAGTTATAATCTAGTTAAACTCAGATATATTGTTTTTGTAACGCTCCGCTTTTTCGTGACTTTCCTTAATTAGAAAGCTTGACTCGTATTTCTATTTTTGGAAGCTTATTCCTCTTGTGATCGTATTTCATTTTATCGTTGTAAATCCGAGACTTTAATCGTAATGAAATCCATTGTTTTTATACAACTTATATCATATTTATTCATGCATGCTTATACGTTTAACTTCGTTATACATCTGATACCTTAGTCGTAAACGTGTGATAAATTTACTAATATAAATCGTATATACACGACTTATACGCTTTTCACCCATGTTTTTACATCAATAAACACTTACATATACTTATTCACGATCTAAACACTTATTTATATGTTTAGGTTACTTAAAACTAACTTATAACGTGCTTTTTACCCTAAAACATAACTTATATGAAAGTATAAGGGCCTTATTCGTCAAAAATCAAAGTTTGGGCACAGCAGGAGGACGTCGCGCCCCGCCCCGTGACGCCATGACCCCTCCCCGGTCGCGGGCCGCCACAGTCAACAACCCGCAGAAAGTTGAACACATCTCGTGGATTAGGCAGAATTGTGTTTCTTTGTTGAGTTTTTTCTCACCTAAACTCATTTATAACTCACCTAACTCAAACCCTAAACCCTCAACTATAAAACCAACCTCTTCCACACACTTTTACCACTTTACAAACATTTTAATCCTCTCAAATTCACTCTCAAACACATCTAAATTCTCAGATTATATTCAGAAAGTTCAAGACTTTCTAAGTGAGTTCTAGCTCACTTTTACTTCACTTTTCTACTCATTTCTTTCTTCCTAACACTTGGATAACCTCTAGGGAGGTTTTCACAAGATTACTTGGGTAATCTAAGGTGAAACCTCACCATATTTGAGGTCCAAAGTGTTATAAACTTTTTGTTTTTATATATTTTCATGTATGTTCATTTTTATGTTATAAACTTGATGGAATCTTGTTCCCATCAAGCTTACAATCAAGTCTATGATTGTGGGTTTTTATTAGGGTGATTACCATCAAGTTATGAGTTCAAACACTCACATATTTTTTGTTTATACTTGTTAATCAAATGATGAAAGCAAGCACAAGTCATCATCTTCCATATGATGAACTTGTGACTTGTGAAGTGTGAACAAATGGAAGCTTTGACTTTCCAAGCTAAGTTCCACTCCTTCGTTTGAACACTTTTATAACTTGTTAGATTAAATTTATTTTCTTGTTGTTCATGACCCTCCCACCATCTTCAAGATGGTGTGTGTAGTGGTGAATCTTATAATGAGGTTTCTAAACCTCCATGCTTGACATACATGATGCTATATGATAACACCTGTTTGGACTTAGATTAGGATGTTATTACTACTAAATAACCTATATATAATTATATAAAAACATGGCTGAGTTTGTGGTGTTAATCAAACCATGATTAACCATCATAAACCTAAGCTATCATATCAAAGATTCTAAAGTTCTTGTTATGATTCCAATGGGCAATTTGGGACCCATGAAACCACTTGATATGGTGTCATAAACAAACTCTTGGAACTTAGATATTACTTTCATATATACACATACTTCCACTACTTTAAATTCCTAATTCCGAGTCTAAACACCCCATAAATTCCAACACCGAACAGATTCATTCTCCTATTCTCATTAACTCATCAATACATGGATAATTGGAAGACTTAGCAATTTTGTGAGTACAGTTGACCCATTTTCTTTTTACACACTTTGGGTTGTAACATGTTACATTACAAAATGCACAAACACACACAAACTTACTTTAATCTCTCAATCCGTTATACATGCTTTTGTTATTCTTAGGTTCATGCTAGTTTCATACATGCTACTTGTCATTAACTTAGCTAGCCCACCTTAACAATTATAGCGCTATAGGAGTAGCACGCCGCCCGTTGGGGTATTGTTAAGTCAACATTCTTATACATAAACAGTCTCGTTCACTTTTGTGGCGAGGGACACTTATAATTCTTGTGGACACTTGGGTTTGACTTTTAGTTATACATGCTAGTACAACCTTGTATACCAAATTGCCATGTTGGATTTGAGAAATACTTTTATACTTATGCCATGTGTTTAAAACTAGTGTACTCGCCAATACGTTTGTATTGAACTATGCTTTTTAAAACATGTTGTAGGTTTAATGATGAGATTGATGATGCATGGAACTTAGTAGGATGCTTAGAAACACATTTTCAATTTTGTATACTTAATGTAATGCAATTCTTTTGTTTCAAGTTGTTGTATTTGATTTCAATCGATGTAATTAACTCTTTAGCAATGAAATGAAATTCATTATTTAAATACTTGTCGCAAATTAGCGTTATGAGTAATGAACAATCTCATTTGCTTCTCACTCCGATGTTTCCGCCATCGGTTGGGGTGTGACAGTTTTATTAATAAACTCGGATATGTTGTTTAACATATATACTCAGAACATCATACATATACTCGGACTCAACATATATATTCGGAACACATATATCAAACTCGGATCATTACATATCTACTAAACTCGAAGCCGCACACACTTAAATTCGGAGCCAACATGTAACCCATGTAAACCCGGAAACACACATGTAATACATATAAACTCTGAAACACATATGCACCCATATAAACTCGGAAACATATGAATAACCTCGGAACACATAAATTAATTCAAAACATATAACACTTGTATAAATTCGGAACAATTATAACAATTATATAAACCCGGAGCTCACATAAAAACTCGAAAAATCGGACTAATATATATAAAGTCGGATCACAGGTACCTCTGACGAATGTTCATATGTAAACTCGTATCATAAAACTCAGACGAATCATTATACAAAACTCGGAACTCTCTTTTGTTTAACAAACTCGGATTTTAATTATAATTCCAATAACCAGGACTTTGTGACTTCACAAAGTTGGACCAACTACAAACGCACAATAACACAGAACAAGCAAAAATCATAATTTCTCAATGTAACAGTTATAGTTCTACGATCAAACCCTAATCTCAACAATGTTACGAACCAAATCAACAGTTTAGCAGTTCCAATATATCAATCGCATCTCTAATATCTGAAAAACAATTACACATTCATTCACAAACCACTACACATTCATTCAGGCTTGATCAACTAACCACAGATCAATTGTTTGGATATCTAGGGTTTTGCATGAAATCAAAAGAACACAGATATCAATGTATAACATAAACACTTACCTTAGATTTGATCTAATGTTGGTTCTTGATGGATTGAAAGATCAGAGGTTTTGATGATTGTGTGTGTGAGATTTGTGTCTCCAAGAATGATCAGAGAACTAATTGCCGTATGATTGAGATTATTGGGAGTTTAAGGTTGCAGTGTTTTATTATAATTTCCATAATAACCATAAAAACCCTTAACTATATAACTTTTACACAGTAGCACATAACATCTTGCAGTTCGCAGTTACAACATATAATTCATGTATTTATCATGCAACATATAAGTTTCGTGTAAACCGTCCGTTTATATTAATTATTCGTGTTAGCCACCAACATTCGAGAATTTATTTGTGTGTGTGTTCCAGTAATTCCCCGAATTACCAATGTAGACTCATTTAACTAACCCTAGTTAAATGCAGTGCTATAAATGTATGTCTAAATTGACTGTGGTTAGGTTAAAGTATTAACCTGAAATTGCGAGTTGTCACATCATCCCCAAGTTGAAAAAAAATTCATCCTGAAATTTGGTAAGCAGTCACAGAAGAGTGAAAGGATAAGTTAAGATGACTGTGAGTTTTCCTCGGGTATCCATCATCCCCAAGTTGAAAGGGAATTTAGTCCCGAAATTCACAAGTCATATCAGCGTTAGGTTCATTGGTTTTGAATAAATGAGGATACTTGAGCATCATCTGATCCTCACGTTCCCACATGGATTTCGGTCCACGCTTTGAGTTCCAACGGACTCTCACGATAGGTATTCAACTGTGTTTACAAACCTTGACTTCCCGGTCCATGATTTCAACATGTTCCTCGATAAATTGCAACTTGTCATCTATCTTTAGTTCTTTGAAAGGAACTACAAGCGTTTCATCAGATAACACTTCTTTAAGTTAGAAACATGAAAGACGTTGTGTACACTACTGAGTTCATCAGGCAACTCAAGTCTATAAGCCACCGGACCGATTCTTTCTAAAATCTTCAACGGCCTAACATATCGCGGATTGAGTTTACCTCGTTTCCCAAAACGGACCACACCCTTCCAGGGTGAGACTTTCAATAAAACACTATCGCCCACGATGAATTCCAAGGGTTTCCTACGCTTGTTGGCGTAGCTTTTCTGGCGATCACGAGCTGCCGCCATACGATTTCTGGTTTGAACAATCTTCTAAGAAGTTTTGAGTATGAGCTCTGGACCCGTGATTTGGTTGTCACCAACCTCAGTCCAACAAAGAGGAGATCGACATTTCCGTCTGTACAACGCTTCGAACGGAGCTGCCTGGATGCTAGAGTGGTACTATTGTTGTAAGAAAGTCTACCAAAGGTAGATGTCTTTCCCATCCATTACCGATATAGATAACACATGCTTGAAGCATGTCTTTAAGAGTCTGGATGGTTCGTTCACTTTGACCATCTGTTTGAGGATGATAGGCGGTGCTCATGTCTAAGCACGTGCCAAAAGCTTTCTGCATCGATTGTCAAAGATGAGATGCAAAACATGGGTCACGATCAGAAATGATAGAGAATGGCGCCCCGTTCCAAGAGATCACTTCCTTAATGTAGATAGTGGCAAGTTTGTCATACTTGTCAGTTTCTTTGATCGCAAGGAAGTGTGCAGACTTGGTCAGACGGTCAACGATCACCCAAATGGTATCATTTCTGTTTTGAGTTTTGCGTAAACTGGTGATTAAGTCCATGGAAATTTGTTCCCATTTCAACATAGGCAGTGCTGGTTGCTGAAGCAAACCAGACGGTTTTTGGTATTCCACATTGACTTTCTCGCAAGTCAAGTATTTGCTCACATACGTCGCTATGTTAGCTTTCATGTTCGGCAACCAGTATAAGATTTTCAGATCCTGATACATCTTATCAGAACCCAGAGGAATGGAGTATCGAGACTTGTGTGCTTCGTCCAACACTAGCTCCCTTAGATTATCGCGCAAAGGGACCCATATTCACTCCATGAAATAGCAAATACCGTCAGACTTGGTTTTGAGTTGTTTCTCCATGCCCCGCATAGATTCAGCTAGAAGGTTGTCGTCCTTCAATGCTTCAGTTTGGGCAGAATGGATCTGGTCAGGTAGGTTAGAATGAATAGTAAGCTGTAAAGCTCGAATGCGTCTAGGTTTAGTTTCCTTTCGACTGAGGGCATCTGCTACAACATTAGCTTTTCCTGGATGATACTTGATTTCACAGTCGTAGTCGTTCAAGAGTTCAACCCAACGACGCTGTCGCATGTTCAACCCATTCTGATCGAAAATGTGCTGAAGGCTCTTGTGATCGGTGTAAATAGTGCCTTTGGTACCGTACGAGTAATGCCTCTAGATTTTGTGTTCAAAGACTACGGCTCCCAATTCCATATCGTGAGTCGTGTAGTTCTTATCGTGAACTTTCAATTGTCGGGAAGCATAGGCTATCACCTTCTCGCGTTGCATCAAAACACAACCGAGACCTTGAATAGAAGCATCACAGTACATCACGAAGTCATCCATACCATTTGGTAAGGACAATATCGGTGCACTGCAAAGTTTTTGCTTCAAGAGCTGAAAAGCATTCTCTTGGTTCACTCCCCACGAGTAAGTAACACCTTTCTGAATTAAAGCAGTAAGAGGTTGAGCGATTTTCGAAAATCACTCAATAAATCTACGATAGTCCCCTGCGAGACCAAGAAATTGTCGCACCTCAGTAGGAATCTTAGGTGCCGCCCAATTCTTGATAGAATCGATTTTAGCTAGGTCCACATGTATTCCTGCTGCGTTGACCACGTGACCCATGAAGTGTACTTCCCTAATCCACAAATCACACTTAGAGACTTTCGCGTAGAGCTGCTCCTTCCTTAGGAGTTCCAAGATAAGACCGAAGGGTTGTTCATGTTCCTCCTTGCTCTTTGAATAGATCAGAATGTCATCAATAAATATAATGATGAAGTTTTCAAGATAGGGTTTGCACACTCGATTCATAAGATCCATGAAGACTGCTGGTGCATTGGTTAACCCAAACACCTGACCTAAAATATCGAGTTTGCACCCAACATGAACATGGGATACTTCAATTGGTTTACCATTAGCCAACTCTACGATGTGCTTGGTTTCAAGAGGGTTGGGGTCGTTCCTAACAGTCTACTGAATTTCAAGGACACGAATTTCCAATCGGCATCTGAATCCAATAAGAAGAAGCGAAAAGATTGTTCACAAAAAACGTACCAGTCACTACATTGTTATCATTCCTAGCTTCACCCGCGCCATTGTGAATGCTTTCCCGCGAGGACCATTTCCACTATTGTTGTTGTGATTCCCGGTGTTGTTGTTGTTATTTCCGTTATTGTTGGCGTTTTGGTTTAGCTGCGGGCAATCCCTTTTGATGTGACCCTCACTTCGACACTGAAAGCAACCCTTTCGATTACCCTGCTTCTGCTGCTGCTGTGGTTGTTTCCTCAGTTGTTGTTGCTGTTGTTGCTTTGGGAATTGAGATCTACAATCTTTCGCCAAATGGCCCACCTTCTCAAATATCTGACATGTCCTAGTGCACTGCCCATGGTGATGGTAGTTACACATGTAACACTTCGATTGTTTACCAGCATACGAGCCCTAGTTCTGATTAGAGCCTTGGTTCTGATTAGTAGAAGGAGACTGGCTGAAGTTGCGGTTGTTATTGTTGTTATCGGCCCTCTTCTATTACTGGCTGGAGTTAGAGGCCTTGTCTGAGTCATTCCACTTGCGTTTGTTGTCGGTAACAGGAGCAATCCTAGCACCACGCTCCGGTAGTGTATCGCGTTCAATTTCCTAGCTGGTGATCTCATGAGCCAAATGAATGATCCGTGACAAGTTGTCTAGATTCGCAGAGGTAACCGTTAAGATACAACTCGATTCGTTTGTATGGTGGGTTTGATAGGTTGGGGCACATCTTCGCCAGCTCCTGAGAACGCTTCGTGTAGGCTTTGATCTCCGATCCCACTATCTTCAAATTATAGTACTCGTTCTCTAGATTTTGAATTTGATCTCAGGGGAAGTACTCCTCCAGCATCATTCCCTTGAATTCGTCCCAAGGTGTAGCATTTGCCATGTCGATCCCAAGCATTTGAACTTGGGCGTTCCACCAAGTTAAGGCACCATCCTCCAATGTGCCTGTAGCAAAGTTCACCATGTCCCCAGCAGGACAGTTACACATCGCGAACGCTGATTCAGCTTTCTCTAACCAACGAAGGAGTCCTACCGCCCCTTCAGTCCCATGGAAAGATTGTGGCTTACAATCCTTAAACATCTTGAAGGTATAGACGGGCTGATAGTTCTGGTTCTGGTTCGGGTGTTGACCTAAAGGTAAAAGAACGCACGCTGCACGAATGTGAGTTCGAATACACGAATAAAGAGAAAGAATCATCTTGTTGTAAGTGTCGTACCAACTTACGGAGCAGCTAAAGCCTCTGCCACTCATGTGTTGATAACATTTGTCAACTCCGCCTGAGTCATGACAATGTTGCCACGTCCACCGCCGCGTCCACCGTTTCACCCACTTATGATTCTACATTCACAATATACCAACATGAGAAAAATATGTAGCACATATTATTTCCATATTCAGTACAAGTAAACAAGATCGAGTTAAGTGTTTAAACAACAACTCTATCACATCTAGGTTTAGAAAATAGAGGAAAGGTCAAGATCGTGTAGGAGTCAATCATCGTCATGGCTCCTATGGATAGTTGAATCCCTACTTATGTCAGATAATGGGTAGGAATCCTTTCCACACACTAGGTCTCACAGGGACTCACATGCACCCTAAATTATTATTCCGTGTGCACCCGTAATGATAATTTGATTTGAATGTTCACCTAGTTCCTCCTACCTTGTGTTAAAAGATCCCCAGATTTGGGTGTCAAAAGCGGGTGTTGCCAAAGCGATAAAGGTCACAAAGGGTTTAGAGATAACGTCATACTAACAGTTCATCATAGTATAAGTAGGTAACACATGTAATCGTGCTATAATGGTGTGCATGTAACTATATGCAATGCAATACTTATGTGTGTGTTAGGTGTATAATGTATACGATAGTAAAGGAGGAACCTTGCAATCTAGAGAGTAGTGTCATGGTTGCTTTTGGAACTAAATTGGTTATAGTATGGTTTGTACAAAACTTTTTAAAACCTAGTTCACTATAACCAGTGGCTCTGATACCAATCTATCACACCCCTAAATTACCACATGCGGGTTTCACCGCAAGGCGTGTGACATACCAGGATCTAGCCACTAATCATGTCGAACTAATAGTAAATAATATTAAATGCAATCGTCATGTCCAACACGAATAGGGCATTTCAAAATAAACGTTTCAATCAAAAGGATGTATTCAGCGGAAGCAAAAGTAACTAGTTCGAAACAACTAAAACCATATTGTTTTAAAAGCATAATATTAAATGTTCTCATCAAGTAGCACGATTCATGACACTTCAAGCTCTCCATACTGCAAGTTCCAATGCTCTGATGTACCTAACGACCTGCAAGCATGTAGAAGAGTGTCAACATAAAGTTGGCGAGTCCAGTGGTTTTGTTCAACGTAAATGATGTAAATGTTTAGCTTTAAAGACATGTCATGTAATATTAAACTTGGTACCGACATAACTGACTACGTTTGTTGTGCCCTCATCAACGTCTATCAACATTGATCCAAAATGATTAAGGTCCTTAGTTCACGACCGACTCCCCGAGTACGGTGTGAGTTTTGACAAACCTAATAGCACTACTAACTAATACCATGTTGTATCTCAAACAACTAGCTCGGTAATAAGTAGGGACTTACATGATAGAGATTGAGTTTACCCACTGATATCAAAATTAAACCACAACATTTATTAAAAGTATTTCTCCTAGGAATAATGGTTTGTCCCCCGGGACGCATGCTTGTGGAAGAGTAGTGAACTCACCTTAGTTTGCTCAGTATGTGTTAACGTGCTTCTACACGTTAATAAAGTGTTAGCTCCGTTACACGTGACCTGATGTACAATAACGCGTAAGTATGTATACACGTAGGGTTATGCAATACCCTTAGTGTCCAAACAACCAAGTGTTTACTGTGATCAAGTTAACAAGTTTAACAGACAGTAACATTTAGTGGATTTCTCTAGTTGGTGACATGTAGTGTATTTTGAGAAACACGGACATCACACAGTCTTCATAACTCAGATAGTTATAATCTAGTTAAACTCGGATATATTGTTTTATTAATAAACTCGGATATGTTGTTTAACATATATACTCAGAACATCGTACATATACTCAGACTCAACATATGTATTCGGAACATATATATCAAACTCGGATCATTACATATTTACTAAACTCGGAGCCGCACACCACTTATCAGCCGCACACACTTAAATTCGGAGCCAACATGTAACCTATGTAAACCCGGAAACACACATGTAAGACATATAAACTCGGAAACACATATGCACCCATATAAACTCGGAAACATATGAATAACCTCGGACCACATAAATAAATTCGGAGCATATAACACTTGTATAAATTCGGAACAATTATAACAATTATATAAACTCGGAGCTCACATAAAAACTCGAAAACTCGGACTAATATATATATAAAGTCGGATCACAAGTAACTCAAACGAATGTTCATATGTAAACTCGGATCACAAAACTTGGACGAATCATTATACAAAACTCAGAACTCTGTTTTGTTTAACAAACTCACCTTTTAATT
Organism: Helianthus tuberosus; assembly: GCA_030545235.1. NCBI lineage: Eukaryota > Viridiplantae > Streptophyta > Magnoliopsida > Asterales > Asteraceae > Helianthus > Helianthus tuberosus. The sequence goes on along the minus strand of CM060424.1, from coordinate 62,858,626 downwards.
ATAATTCCAATAACTCAGACTTTGTGACTTCACAAAGTCATACCAACTACAAATGCACAATAAAATGGAACAAGCAAAAATCACAGTTTCTCAATGTAAAAGTTACAGTTCTACAATCAAACCCTAATCTCAACAATGTTACGAACCAAATCAACAATTTAGCAGTTCCAATATATCAATCGCATCTCTAATATCTTAAAAAAAATTAAACATTCATTCACAAACCACTATGCATTCATTCAGGCATGATCAACTAACCCTAGATCAATTGTTTGGATATCTAGGGTTTTGCATGAAATCATGAGAACACAGATATCAACGTATAACGTAAACACTTACCTTAGATTCGACCTAGTGTTTGTTCTTGATGGATTGAAAGAACAGAGGTTTTGATGATTATGTGTGTGAGATTTATGTCTCTTAAAATGATCAGAGAACTAACTTCCGTATAATGGAGATGGGGAGTTTAGGGTTGCACTGTCTTATTTTAATTTCCATAATAACCATAAATACCCTTAACTATATAACTTTTACATAGTAGCACATAACATCTTACAGTTTGCAGTTACAACATATAATTCATGTATTTGTCATGCAACGTATAAGTTTCGTGTAAACCATCAGTTCATATTAATTATTCGTGTTAGTCACCAACGGTTGAGAATTTATTTTTGTGTGTCTTCCAGTAATTCCTGAATTACCAATGTAGACTCATTTAACTAATCCTAGTTAAATGCAGTGCTATGAATGTATGTCTAAACTGACTGTGGTTAGTGTCACACCCCAACCGATGGCGGAATCATTGGGGCGCGACACTAGGCGAATCGGATTGCTCAAGAGAATCCATAACAACTATTTAGTGACAATATTTAGTGCATTCATTATTCCATACTAATAAACAATATCTCAACAAACAGTCATACATATTTCATGTGTCTCAAACAATACAAATCCGACAACCTAGATTTTAAGTGAGTTTCTAGTCTTCCTAATCTTGTTTCATGATAACCTGTGATTAACCTGCAACACACGTTAAAATAAAGTCAATACAAAAAGTATTGGCGAGTATACAAGTTTGCATAAGTATAGCATAAAAAGCATTTACGCATAACTAGCATGTAACATATAATAGGAAAATCAAGTGAGCTATCAACAATGCTACAACCTAACCACGTGACTGCGATGTAGAGTATGCGCGACATGTGACACCTGTGCCTCCACGGCCATCAAACAAATACCAAACCAATGAAATATTGTGTTTCATATTTGAGATTTGTATAAATATGTGTACCGTTTGCACATATCAATTCTCGTTCGATTTCGAGCTCTAAATCGCTTTGTGGAAAGTTATACGCAAACTGGTGCATAAACGTAATCAGTTTAACGCGACAAACACTCCGGAACATCAACATATATTTAACATACCTTAAATAACCTTTACATAACTTTGAAATAAGTTTTGAAGGCTTTGGTATGGCAAAATCAAGTTTATTCGTTTACAGGGACTAAATCCGACAAACTGCGAAAGTATGCCGATTTGTACTGTAACAAACATTCCGGAACTTGATCATAAGTTAAACATACCCTAAATATCCTTTACATAGCTTATAAATAGGCTTTGAGGGGTTCGGTATGCTAAAATAAACTTTTTGGTCATTCAGGGACTAAAAGCGTCAAAAAGTGCATAAGTTTGCATTTTCGCGCATAACTTACATTCTGAATACATCGGGACTTCCAAAAATTTATGTAAGCATTAAAATATTTTATTTTAGTGTTTGGCATAAGAAAAATCCATTCGTCGCGTAATTTGGATCGTTTTTCGCGTTCGTGCGCATTTCGTCGTAATTGAGCGAATATCGCGATCGTACGACCAAACGAACCGACATCCGGCATATTTTTTAGCATGTTTCATGTCCCTCATGTTTAGGCATCATTGTAGAGCTTTGATAATGGTTTAACAGGCTTCAAACATGTCGAAAATGGGCTGAAACAGGTGAAGGGACCATTGTTGCACATTCTGCCAAACTAGGACTAGGCCGGCCGCGTAAGCAGAGCCTTGGATTTTACGCGGGCCGCGTCCGAACCTGCAGATCAGCAAAACAAGCTGCTGGTTTTAGCATCGGGGTTTTATGCGTTGCCAACGGTTTTTGAACATACTATGGACTATTTTGGGCTCCCATGGTTTTGTAAATCAGTGGGCATGAGGTGTACGGCTGAGATTAAAGCTCGTTTTACGAGGAACGATCTTAACGGTCCTATGAAAACTATATAAACCCCACCCCCTTGCTTCAAACCCCACATTTGATTTCTGAGATTTCTCTAAGTTGAGGTGTTTACCACTGCATACCTAAGAATACTTGGAAATCAAACCTTCTTGGACCTTTTGTAAGTCCTCTTTCATTCTTTTATGCGTTTTAGCTTAAAAGTCAAACTGAGTTTGACTTTCTGCATTGACCAGTTTATGGTCAACACAAAGTTCGTTTGAATTTCATAACGTGAGCGTAATCACGATGGTTATAGTCCCTTGTGACTATACCTACTGATTACCACGTTATCTAGGCATAGTGACGAGTCGTAGTTTCGGCCAAAATGCGTATTCTTGCGTATTTTGTAACAAACTACTCTTGGGTATCAAAACCCTTTGCTTTGATACCAAACCTGTTTTCTAACTTCGTTAAACATGTTTTAACATGTTTAGCTCGTCACTTTAGGTTTAGTGCTTATGTAGGGTCGTAAGGTAAGCGGTCTAAACAACCGCTTATACTTTCGAACCCGACCCGTTTGGTCGATCATTAGGATCCGACCAAACACATTAGGTGACCATAGTTGTATAGGGAATAACCTTCCGAGGTTATACCTTATGGTCACGTCGTTTAGCTTGTTATATGATAGGTAGTTTATATGCCTTAGGAAAATTACCAAAATACCCTTTTTGCGCATAAATTCATTTTAAGCATATGTAACCTAAATTTTGACATCTAAACTGATTAGGCAACAATATTAGACATGTTAAGGCATATAATTACTTGTTATAGGACTAGTTAGGCGGTCCAAACGCATTTTACGCGAACGACGCGTTAAAGTAGCGTAAGCTACCTACACGGGTCGTAATGGGTCGTAAGCACTTAGGATAGGTTTCATTTTAGAATGTAGGTTTTGTTAAACCATATTACATTAGTTCCAATACTCATTTGGTTTACGAAACCTCATTTTATCCGATCTTCTGACTTAGGTGAGTACATAGACCCCTCTTTTACTGTTTTCAAACATTTTGGGGTGAAACACATGTGCCTACTTGTTACTTTCGTGCTTTCCATGTTTTTATATCATATGCTTGCTATGTTCATTAGTACACTTATAGTACATGATTTCATTATGTTTTGCTATGTATGTTTACTTAGCATACTAGCACATTGTTTTACATTGCATTTCTTTTGCTATGTATGTTTACTTAGCATAGTAGCACATTGTTTTACATTGCTTTTTTTCTGTTACATATGTTTACTCAGCATATGAACACATTGTTTTACATTTCTACCTTGTATGTTTACTTAGCATACTAGGTACATTGCTTTCATAAAACATGGTTACATTTGGTATGCCATTTGGTTTGCTTAATGAACTAAAATACGTTCATTAACATTAGCTACGCCGCTCGGTAGTAAGTAGTGGTACCATAGGACTTGACAACTCCCATTCCTGAAATCCTAGGTTTGTTTGGGTGGAAGGAACGACCGAATCCGAAAACATTTCTAGGTAGACCTTTGACTTTGTTCTAGGGTTTATCCTACAGTCTAGGGGCAATTCTGACCCAAATGCATAAACATGGGTCATTTTGGACCCTAATTTAATTATTATGTGTTAAATTGGGTCTCCTTGCAATAATTCGCGGGTCCAATTGGGTCAGAACTAAACTGGAGAAATAAGTTGAAGGGTCAATTTGGGTTTAGAAGGAAAAAGGGACGGGTTGAACGGGTTATTAGAAGAAAAAAAGGAACGGGTTCTCTAGGGTTTCTTCTCAGTTCTACTCACAAGCAGCGGGCGACGACCTCTGCCATCTCCTCCGCCACAGACCTCCGCCGTCTCCTCCGCCACAAACCCACATCGTCTTCAACGTCTCCTCCGGCACAAGCCCCCACCGTCTCCGCCATCATCTCCTCCGAGCGTCGCCATCATCTCCTCCGAGTGTCGCCACCATCAGGTATGTATTTTTCTCGTCATTCTTTCTCTCTACCGATGTCCCGAGACACCAATCGATCCCCCGGTGACAACACACCTGAACCAACCCACATCCTCAGCTAACCGGCTAACCTAGACACTAATTTAAGTCGAACCCCTGTTACCAGACCCGAACAGTTCCATGGAATTGAAATTAATCTTGAATAAATTTAGTTTCTAAGTGTAGCAGGTGTATTTGAAGTTTTGAGTTTCTCTAGAGTTTTAAGTTTCTGGGGTGAGTTTTACTGTTTTAGTTTGAATGTGGAGTACTTTTGTGTTGTTTACTTACCGATAACTTGTAGTTTTGGGCCTGTTTGCAGCTTCATTTTGGTGATACTCTTTGTTGATTCAATGTGCCTTTTTTTTCTGAGCACCAAGTGCTTGATGAAATTCCCCAATGAGAGTAAAGTTTCAAAAAATGATACTTTCATGTATGGTTTTCAGTATATTTCTTTTTGCATAATTTGTTAATTGATTTGATGTCTTGCTGTTTTAGTTTACTTGTCGTATCATGTTCACAAATTTCACTGTTTTATTGAATCGAGAGTTGTGCTTGTTGACAGAATATGCTATGCTAGTACGTTGCGTTGCTTTGTAATTATAAATGATTGTAGGTTTGATGCCATACATTTAGGTTGCATCCTGGTTCTTACAACTAGGTGATCAACAATCTTTAGCATATTGTTTTTTGTTATATTTGATCAAAGTTTCTTGAATGTTGACTTGTATTTTTGAATCTTGAGAATAGAATTTGTTATATCAGTGACAAAACTCTCTCAAGCATATCTATCACATCATTCTTTCATGCAATTATAACCCAAGCTTAAAGGAGTATAATTAGTCATTCTGCCAAACATGAGTAACATTGAATCTAAGTACCAGACTACCAGCTATATAAATTTATTCTAGCAACAATAAGCTTCAGAAAAAAAAACTTACCCGAAACCCGTTCTGACCCGGATCCGACCCGAAACCCGTTCTGACCCGGACCCGTTCTGACCCGGACCCGTTTCGACCCGAACCAAATCAACCCTTTTTTATAATTGACCCGTTTTCACCCGAACCCATTTTGACCCGAACCCGTTTTGACCCATGACCCGACCCGACCCGTTTGCCAGGTCTACTACAGTCTCAAGGCTTGGATGTAGACGTTTAACATTACCGCATAAGTGTTTGTATCAGTAAAGCATGCATTATTTTACAAAGCATAACTTTTGATTATAGTTTATCAAATGCATTGTTTTGTACATTTCTTTCTTATAGGGTCGAGGAAATGCTTTTAATCAATAAAGGCTGTTTATTCACTCTACATTACAAATTGTTTACACAGTAACATTTCAACATTTGTTTAAACATTACACTTAGTTATACATGTACATTTTTACATTGGTGGTTTGTTTGGGTAAGTGATTTAAGTAACGAGACATGTGTAATATGATAAAAGCACGGTGGATACGCCGCTGGTACTTCTTATATATAAGTGCTTTTATGATATTACATATCGTAGCGTTATTTAAACCATTTCAATTTTGACATATTACACTTTTCAAAATTAACATATCTTTACAAAACATTGTTTTACAAATAACACATTTTATACAAATTCATTTTTACTTGGTTAATTATTTAACCATACATATTTCTTTTATATCATCTGTTTTCTTATCGATTTTTGTATGATTTATAAAAGAAAAACATTTTACAAGGTTCATGACTACTTTTGTTAAACATTTTCTTTAAACTTACAAGTCATGAATCCTAAATCAATAAAACTTATGTATCTCACAGGCATTTTTATGCTGACATACCTATTTTCACATATGTTTCAGGAAATGATGCATAGGATTGATCAAGATACATTTAGGCAGACTTGGGCCTTAGTGACATTAAAAGACGCAAGACTAATTAATTATGTTATGTTTCTTGGTTTGTTAAGACATTGTAACTACTTTTAAATCAATAAAACAAAATTTCAATTTCCATGTGTTATGAAACAATAATTCTGTTACAACACTCCCCGACGTTTCCGCCACGATTTGTTGTTTTACGTGGTCGGGGTGTGACACGACACATGTTCACCGAAGCGAACACGTGAAGTAGAGTATGTAATCCTCAGCAACCCCTGTTCACAACAGGTGCTGAGTCCAAACTATAGTACTACCGTTGCTAAAGGCGGTCTAGTGTAACACTGTGTAAGCATAGCAACAAGTAATTCAACTAATCACGTATAACATGCGAGTGTGGTTAGCGTTTGAAATGCGTTTAAGTGTTGTGCTTTTTATAGAGAACATATGTTACACCCAAAAGTGCGTTAAACGAAAATGGGTTCGAGTATACTCACAGTGCGTGCTTAACGGAAGACACGATCTGGTTGGATTGAAGGGAGTGCCTGGTCAGCCTGCGTACGGGAATAGTAGCATAAGTCTTCCAAGTACTGACACGGCCGAAATCGGAGTGTCGAGTGGAGTAAAAAGTGAGTTAGGTGTTCAACGGTCTATCCGAACGGATGGGTCCAGTCCATCCAGACGGATGGGTTCCATCCGGACGGATGGGTTCCATCCGGACGGATGATCATTTGGGCGGATGATCATTCGGGCGGATGGCCATTCAGGCGGATGGTCATTGGGACGTATGGCCATTCGGGCGAATGGTCATTCGGACGGATGGTCATTCGGGCGGATAGTCTGTGGTCGTTTGTGAACCGTTAAAATTATGCGGTTTTGTTCAAAATGTTTTTAATCAACGGAGACGGGTACGATAATGGAGTAAAAAAACAGTTAATACCGAGTCAAACCCATTCGGGCGGATGGGCGTAGCCCATTCGGCTGGAGTGTCTGTGACAACTTGCACTTTTCCATGAATTTCGTATAATAATAAATAGTAATCTGTGCTTTAATGACCGTGTGTGATTGAATTAACAAGACGAATGATTTTCTGATTACTGTTATATATATACAAAGGCATTTCGTGTTGCAAGATTGTACATCATTATCACATGCAACACAATATGGTTCAATTAGTGCATGAAACAAAGTTAGCACAGTTATCAGACAAACTAGAAATACTGACGGGAGTTCCGTACATAGACAGACGTGATGTTAAGACACAAAGTGAGCCCCAGAACCAAGTGTTACACTAGAATAGTGTGTAGGAAAGTAGGGATTACAAAACTGCTTACCTAGTGATGATTTAGGTGCCGAAAAGTGCCAGAAACACACTAAAACTGCAGAATTCTACAGAAAATAACCAAATTCAGCAATTTTCAACATTTTAACAACTAAATATAATGCAGAAATGTGGTTTAATGGTCCAGGATACTTTCCTAAGTGTCGGGAATCAAAACTGTCACAAAAGACAACATAAAGCACATTAAACTGCGTAATTTAGCACCTTAACAAACCGGTAACCAACCGAACAATCGGATACTACCTGAAACACCAAATTTTCACTAGAAGCATTGTTTTAGCATTACGAAGCTAATTATGGTCACCGAACATCATAACACACTCTAAAACGTTATAACATCTATAACCCTAAGCATTACACTTAACTTCCAACCAAATTACCTAACTAATATTTGAAACTAAACTAGCACAACACCCCCTCCCAACCGGTTATGGACAAGGGCCCCACCCTTGATTTCTTTGTAATACTTTATTAGATAATGTTGGCTAACTTTTGAGCATTTTAACCATAAGATCTAGTAATGTTGGAAAACAATTATAAGAACCATGAGACCTTCATAACATTCACTTTCACACTTCAAACACACCAATACTTCTCTCCCTCTTTCCCTTGTTCACGGCCTAACACCACCACCATGGCCACCATTTTTCTAGCTTCATTCTATGCATTCTAAGTGCTCTCTAAGGTGTATTAAGCATAACTAGGAAGGTGGGAAGCAACGGAATTGGAAGGACCTCATCAAGGAGCTTTTATCCACCTTGTTCATCATCTTCTTCATCTTTGATTCTTCCCTAGCCTTGTGCTAGTAGTAAGACTCTTGTAAACTTGATTTTACTTCTTATCTTGTTGGTTAAAAGGATATATAAGATGTTAAACGTGAAGATCATGAAAGAACAAGAAGTTAAACTTTCACATAAAGCTTAAAATCATAAGAATCATTGTTGTTTAAGTGTATGTGTGCATCTTGATGGTAGATTACTTGTGTTTATGATGTTAAACATCATATGAAACTTTCCAGATTGTGATTAAACACATGATCTAGTAAGTGAGAGGATGATCTTGTAAGAAATCAAAGTGATCACCCTTTATGTAAACATGAACTTGAAAGAAGAAGTTGTTTTTATGAATAATGATGATTAAAGTATGATATTAGTCTTGTACATGGATAATTTCAAAGATAGTTTTCTCAAGAAACCAAGTTTAATTACAAGATTTACATAACCATGATTTTTAAAGAAACTAATCATGTTTTTAGTGTTAAATCAAGTGTAGAAACATGTTATTAACAAGAAAATTTCAAGAAGAAATATTTTTAGAAAATCTTCAAGTAAGTTGTAAAGGACTAAATTTTACATGAAGGTGATTTATAAACAAACAACCACATTTTTAAGGGTAACTAAACCTACTAATTAACATACTAAGTTACTACAATTTTTACAAAGTTTCAAGTTCATGTCAAAGTGTAAATTGCATATTTAAAGCATATGGTAAGTCTTGCTTATGTTGTTGATGATTGATGATGGTTTTTAAAAGAAAATGATATGCTTTTAAAGCATGGAAACCTCCATTTTTAAGGGGAAACCATGGCAAAATTTTTGTAGAATTTAAACACTTAGAAAAATATTTTTAAACAAGTATTTATAAGTCAATTTTAACCATGGCTTTTCATATAAAATTTGCCATAAATTTTGTTACAAAAATTAAAAATATTGGAGGTTGGTTTTTGACAAATAAAAGTGACTAAATATATATTTAGGAAAATATATTTAGAAGTCACAAAATTGTGTGCTACTTGTATATTATGTGTATTAGTTATATTATTTTAGGGCTTGAAAATAATATAACTTACCAAAATACCAAAAGTTGTAATATAAAATACTACCAAAATCCCAAGGAAACAAATATATAAATTATACCCGAATATTGGACAAACCGAACACGGACGTATGGACTACACTTATATATATATCCCGGAAGTAAATTCATATATATATATATATATGTGTGTGTGTGTGTGTGTGTGTGTGTGTGTGTGTGTTTTGACAAACGAGTTAAACGGTATTTTGAAAACCGAAAGAATGTAAATTATAATTTTTACAAGTGTTACAAAAATATATCATATTTTTGTCAAGTAGAAAAATACAATATTTTTTAGTTGAGAAAAATAAATATATTTTCTTGAACAATTACAAGATATACTATTTTTGGAGAAAATATATATTTTCTTAAACAAATTAAGAATATATTATTCTTGGGGTTTAAAATGGATTTATATATATTTTCAAGTTAATCTTGAAAAATATATTATTTTTTAGATTTATATGAAAATATAATTATTTTTGCCAAGGAAGAATTATAACTAATTTTCTATAAAAGTTTTCTTAAAATATATATATTTTAAGAATACAAATTGGTGATTTTTATTTGGTTAGAAATAATATTCTGGAGAATGTAAATACAAAAACTAAGTATAAGAATACTTAATAAATACAAGAAAATACGTATTCTCGTACGTACGAATACACACCGGAATACACCACAAATACTTGGCAAAATACACAAGGATAATTATACCCATACTTGGGAAATATTCACGAAAAGGATTGCAAAATGAGCTAAGGCAAAATATATATTATTTTGACAATATTCCAAATCTATGGATGAAAATAATATAAGTTAAATATTATTATTTTAACTAATAATTATATACTTTGAAATTATACAATGTACATCAAAGATATAACTCAAAGTATACCAAGACTTCCAAAACTAGTCTTAATGAACAACTAATACAAAGAGTCGTTACACGACCTAAACGTCTAATAAAACATGGCACGTGTGTAGGTAGTTGTACGACTCATAGAAGGACCTTGAGCATACGAGATAGCAGGATGCAAACTTGTGAGTTCATGTCCCCCCTTTTCTCTTAACTGTTTTCGGATTTATAACTCTCGGGGGTGAAATACATGTTACATATGTTTCAATGGTATGATTTGACTATGAAATGAACTATTAGATCATGTGAGCATAATGCTGACAATGAAATGTCAATAACTCTCATAAGAAACATTGACAAAGGTTAGATCTAACGGGTACGGCCGAGCCCCACTCATGGTCCTTATGTGACCACTTAGAGTGCTTTAGTGTCCCAGTCGAGGTGATTTGACAACGGTCAAGGCGATTTGACACAGTCAAGGTGATTTGATACGGTCAAGGGAATTTGACACAGTCAAGGTGAATTTGACACAGTCGAGGAAATTCGACACAGTCGAGGGGATTCGACAAAGACAAAAGTATACTCATATTGAGTACTCCCTATGTCTTCACATGCATTAATGTCATTGCAAAACATTAATTGATCTGTTCATAGACGCTTTTCATACCTGTTTTCAAATGAGTCTCTCAAAATGTTTACAAGTTTGTCAGTACTCATACAAAACGCATGAACTCGCTCAACTTTTGTTGATGTTTTCAAAATTACATGTATTTCAGGAATTAAAGTTGGATCTTGGGTGCTGGTGTTTCGGGAAGTAAATTTCAAGTTTAGATGTCATCCACTTTTGTTGGTTGTAACTTAATCAGAGGTTGTGTTGTTTGAAACTTAAATAACTAGTGTTTGTAATATTTTAAACTTTATAAATAGATGAACATCATTTTGATCATATAGTTGTTTATTATAACCGAATGCAATGAGAACCAATCAAGTCACACGCATACGCTTTCGCAATAGTCAGGGTGTGACAATGTCGTTCTTGACGAAATCTTTGTCTGACCCGTAGATCGGACCATCTCCTTGGTGGAAATCAATCATAGAGTCGGCCCCTCGACTATGGAACGAGTCGGGAGTCTGACGGGTTCTTGATTCCACCAATATTGCATAAAATCGAAGGAGAGTTCATAGAGAGTTCATAGATAAGTTGTAAAACGTGAAAATCCTTTAGATATTGGACTAATCTCGATTGAATGATGCTCCACAACAGTTTGCCTAAGCAAAACGAGTGGAAACCACATTCAAGATGTCTAAAACCAGTGATTTTAAGAAATAGTTAAGGTGTGTGTGTGATTTTGATGAAGAAGATGATGTAGAAGTGGAATAGAATGAATATTGAAGAAGATTTGAGGGAAAAAGCTTACAAAAAGTCTTGGTTTGCGGTTGGAACCTTGAGAGCGGATGGGAGAGCTTAAAAGGTTGAAATGGAGACACAAGTCCCCTATTTATAGGCGAGGGTGGGAGTTAAGGCGGTGCGCTCATGGCTGTGTCCGGATGGCTGTGTTCGGATGGCCATTCGGGCGGATGGCTAATCGGGTGGATGGCCATTCGGGGGAGGGGATAGCCATTCGGGTGGATGGCCATTCGTGTGGATGGCCATTCGGGGGGGATGGCCATTCGGGTGGATGGGCTCCATTCGGACGAGCCTTGGCGAATTACCATCTTCTATCCTTATGTGTTGCGTTGCATTTTATCGTTATAAATCGAGTTGCGAGTGGGCGTTTGAGCGTTTAAACAGGTTTTAATACTTAGATATTTATATTTATCTAATAATATAACATGATAGGTCATATTACGAGTAACTGTGTTTCGAGTTTGCGTTGAGTTTGCGTTGTGATGAGCGAGAGAAAGTAGTTTAAATACTCACATGATGTTATCATTTAAGCGTTAGCGTTATAAGCATATGCGTTGTGATGTGCGATATAGCGTGTGTAATAAGCGATGTAGTGCGAAAATATGCGAAGTAGCGTAGTTTGTGATATAGTTTACATTATTGTCCGAATCTCTAGTTCTAGGCGTAACGAAAGTTACGAGAGTAACAAGCGTGAAAGTGTGGGTCGTTACAGTCTCCCCTGCTTTAGGAAATTTCGTCCCGAAATTTATTCGCAAAGAGGACTGTGAGAATTGACACGAGTAAGTAGCGATAAAAACGTTAAGGTAAGCGGAGGATGGACGAGCGATCGATTGAGGATTGACGAATGAGAGCGGCTCGGTGAAGCGATGTTCTCGAAAGGTTTCATCGAAAAGGGATTTTAAGAAAAACTTGGTTTATGAAAATTTCTTACGGCGTGGCATTAAACTGAGTCGATGTTCACAGCAGCGTTGTAAGAGAAGTTTTGTTAAGTATTAAAAGATTTTAAACAAGACTCGATTCACGAAAAAATTCTTATGCCGTGGTGTTTAACTGAGTTAATTGTTAAACCATCATTGTAAGAAAGTTTTGTTTGTCCAAAAAGGTTTTAATTCAGATTTAAAATTTTTTAGAAAGATTTCCATTTATACCTAAAAGTTTGCAAGAAAAATTTTGTTTATACAAATAAGTTTTAACCGCACAAAAAGTTTTAATTAGCGTCGAGCCCCACATGGCACCTTTCCACAAAAGTTTGTTAATATGGCTAAAACACTTATATATAGGAAATACCAGTGGTGTATCCACCATGTTTTAGCCATATCGCCTCTGTCCCATGGAGCAATGTCACGTGTGTCGACATGGTACAGATAGATTTTTGTATCCTCAGTCCAAGCGATAAGTGGTTGGACCAAGTTCGAGAGGGAGATTGATAAACTGAGCGATGAAGTTGTTTGCGAACTCATTTAGCGATACGAGTGTGCGCGAATGATTCAGCGATTGAAACATCGAAGCAACATGAATATTATGGGTGATAAGCGACAAGCGATAAGCGATAATCGGTAAGCGGTAAGCGATATGCTATAAGCGATAAGCGATGAGCGGTAAGCGATAAGCGATATGCGATAAGCGATAAGTGGTAAGCGATAATCGGTAAGCGATAAGCGGTAAGCGATAAGCTAAATGCGATAAGCGCTAAACGATGAGCGGTAAGCGATAAGCGATAAGCGATACGCGATGAGCGGTAAGCGATAAGCGTCGAAAGCGATAAGCGTCGAAAGCGATGAGAGTATTGAAGCGTTGAGATTGATAAATGCGATAAGTGTTTAAGCATTGAAGCATCGAGAGGTAAAGCGTTAGCGAAGCGAGATAGATTTCAGCGAAGGTACGATTGCGTTCGTGTAGACTTACGAAAAGTCTAGCATTGACGCGTCTGAGATGTGATGAGATGTTACGCCTTGCGAAGGAGTTTAGCGTGTAGAAAGTAGTCTCAATAGTATAAGAGGTATAATAACGTTCAACTCCACATGGCATTTTCTTCACGGAAGTTTTTTAGCATGGCAAAACACTTATATAAAGGAAGTACCAGCGGTGTATCCACCGAACAACCGGACTTTACCCGGAGCACAAAAATATTGTCAAACACACTGTTCTTATTTTTTTTCTGAGCTAGTTAGGGTCCCTAAACACCCTAACACCCTTTATATAATTAACACACTTAAACATACTAACTAAACCCTTTTGATTTCAACTAGTTAGTAACCATATCATTACACCACCCAACCCTTACCCCCCCCCCCCTCTAGTTGACGGTCACCCAAGGGGGTGACCCACGTCCTTTTCTTGATTATTTTATTTGTTCTTGTTTGGTATCTAGACAACATATTATACAATGGACTTTAGTGAATTTGGATTATAAGTATGCATGTTAGTCACCCAATCTCTTTCATTCCACACTCAACATCAAAGCTCTCCTCTTTCCCCCTTTGCTTGTGTTCGGCCGAGACCACAACCACACCCACCATCACCATCAATTTTCATACAAGCTATTTTACATACATACAAGTGTGCAAGGGATCATACAAGAAGACTCGGTGCACTCGGAAGCTCAAGAACCTCTCTAGATTTCTTTTATCCACCTTGTTTACGTCTTGTTTCTTCCCTAGCCTTGAGCTAGTAGTAAGTGCCTCTAAACATCATCTTGACCTTGTTTATGGTGGTTAATAAGTGATTTAACGGTTAAAATTTAGAAACACTAAAGAACATAACATGAAGTCTTGAACATAAGATGATTAAGATGGATAAAGAGAATTTATGTGTGTAAATCATGTAAATCTTGTGTTGTTATGATTCTTGATTGATTTCCTGATGATTTGCTGGTTAATATTGATGTTTGATGTTGTTGTGATCACTAAACATGTTAACGGAATCAATCGAACGCGCCTTAGAAGGTTAAAGACTGAAAACAGAAAGTTGTTTAGTGATTACAGCCAACTTCAGTTGGCTGTAACAGGACTGTAACTTAATGAAAAATGTATTTTCTGAAGTCTAGGGTTATGTATTTTGAAATACGGTTGTAATGGCACCGGAATCATAATTTTTGGACTTCGTTTACTATTTTTAAAGTGTCATTTCGTAACAGCAGCTAGAGCTGCATTTTTGCTGCTGAAAATATACATTCTGTTTTCTGCCATAACTTGCATTCTGTGAAGAGTTAGATCATGCAAATTGTACTATAGATGACCACCGATATATTTGTGATTCTCTCACTGGAATTTTGTAAATCGGACTCTCGATGAATTTTAAATAAATTATTCCGTGGACTGCGGTCAGAAAAAGATAAATCTGATTTCAGTCCAGAAAATGAATTTTTTATAAAATATTGGTAATGAACTGGACCCCGATATTTTTACACAATAATATTTGGATCGTTTAAGACATTCTGTAAAAATTTGAGAATTTTTGGAATAAGTTAACTATTTTATTAAAATCCCCGAAAACAGCCCGGTTTTAAATATTTAAGCTGAAGCGACATAAGTTGAAATTTGCGTGTCTAAATGTCGAGTATGCTATCTGTGAATGATCTAACATGATTATGTGTTAATAAAAGTGTTATGTGAAATATCGTATGTTTATTTATGAACGGGAATAGATGGGAAGTTTATATGGGCATAAACAGTTAAAGTAATGCATGTTATGTGATAGATACGTGTAGGAACTTTGTGCTCTAATTGAAAATCACTAAATGACTAACTGGTAATCATATTAGGACGTGATTGACCGACCTTAACTGTTAGCTATATTTGAGAATCTAACCGAGCAAACCGAGGTGAGTTCACACTTTCTACAAGGCATGGGATTCCCGGTGGTTTAGGGATGGGTTAAGAAAAATCCTACGAATTCTCCTTGTGCAGAATACGTACGTTCGTCCTCCTTGGGTAGGACAACAACCTTAAAACTTACTAGACAAAACTCTATCACCTAAGCCCTCAAATTTATATCGACTTAATCGCCGAGGCCGATGGCGAGCGGGTCATTAGTTAATAGCGCTATTAGGTTTAACAAACCTCACACCGTGTCGTCCGAACGGGCGTGTACTAATGGACTATGGCAAACTGTCAATGATGATAGAACATTGATGTAGGGCACGTATTGGTCAGTTGTCGATATCCAGACAGTCTAGTGGTTTACATGGGGAAAACCCCGACTAATTATGGGTATGATTTGGGTAATAAAAAGAATCTGGTTAAACATACTTTCAACTAAGGGGTAACCCCCACGGCATATAAGCCAACGAAGGTCAAACTACGTTTTTCAAAAACAACTTAAAACTAATCAACCGACCGTGAACTCACTCAACTTTGTTGTTGACTCGTTGTTACATGCCTTACAGGTCGCTAGACGCTTACGGAGCTTGCACAAGGAGGTGGTCGTTGTGGGATGTGGATTGTTATGTCTCGTACCAAACCTTTAATCCTTATAAACTTATTAAACTTGCGTGTTGGTCCTTAAACTTATGAACTGTGAACTTATGTTTTACGTATTATGCTTCCGCTGTTAACTTAAGTTGGTTACCTTTAGGTCACCAATTATATTGTGGTTGGTTTAAATTACTTAATTACGTTGTTCAATATGATTGGTGGCTCGATCCTGGTCACGTCACGCCTCCAAGCGGTGGTACTCCGCATGGTGGATTTTGGGGGTGTGACAATGTAGGTTCGCACAGAACCCCAAGTGGGTTCGTACGATGGGTCTGTTGGAACTTAGACTATAGACTAGTTCTGCTTAACGCGACTCGACCTAATTCCCTATAGTTATGGCTCTGATACCAATCTGTTGGTACTTAGACTATAGACTATTTAGTGACAATATTTAATGCGTTCATTATCCCATACTAATAAACAATATCTCAACAAACAGTCATACAGATTTCATGTGTCTCAAACAATACAAATCCGACAACCTAGATTTTAAGTGAGTTTCTAGACTTCCTAATCATGTTTCATGATAACCTGCGATTAACCTGCAACAAACGTTAAAATAAAGTCAATAAAAAAAGTATTGGCGAGTATACAAGTTTGCATAAGTATAGCATAAAAAGCGTTAACGCATAACCAACATGTAACACATAATAGGCGAATCAAGTAAGCTATCAACAATGCTACAACCTAACCACGTGACTGCGATGTAGAGTATGCGTGACACTTTTTCACCAAAGCGAACATGTGAAGTAGAGTATGTGATCCTTAGCAACCCATGTTCACAACAGGTGCTGAGTCCAAACTATAGTACTATCGTTGCTAAAGGTGGTCTAGTGTAACACTATGTAAGCATAGCAACAAGTAATTCAACTAATCACGTATAACATGCAAGTACGGTTAGCGTTTGAAATGCGTTTAAGTGTTGTGTTTTTTATAGAGAACGTATGTTACACCCAAAAGTGTGTTAAACGAAAATGGGTTCGAGTTTACTCACAGTGCATGCTTAACGGAAGACACAATCTGGTTGGATTGAAGGGAGTGCCGGGTCAGCCTGCTTACGGGAATAGTAGCATAAGTCTTCCAAGTGCTGACACGGCCTAAATCAGAGTGTCGAGTGGAGTAAAAAATGAGTTAGGTGTTCAACATTCTATCCGAACGAATGGGTCCAGTCCATCCAGACGGATGGCCATTTGGGCAGATGGTGTCACAACCCCTGACCCCTTCCTAGGGAGGCAGGCGGCCGCGGCCTACTCAGAGATGGTGGTATCAGTGTTTATCATTATTTGGCAGCGGAATTTTTCATCAGGGCCGTAGTTAGGAAATATTGTATTAGAGTAAAACACCACACTTTTATATTAATAAGACATGGGTAAAACCCAAGTTTCTGTTACAAACATGTTTATAGGGATAAACCCTGTTTTATTGAATATAACATCTTTCGTTATTAAGTAACTTTTATAGCCACATTTTTCCAAGCCTTCAGTGCTATCCAGCTGGCTTCTATTTTGGCTTTCACATTTTGTTACCTGAAACGCGTTTAAAAACATTTTGTCAGTGGGAAATACTGGTGAGTGAATCCCAGTTTAATCCAGACATATTTTATTCTTGTACAGTATTGAGGGCAATCAGCAATTACATTTGTTTATTATTCTACCTTAATTACCACCCACGGTACTGTCGACCCGACTTGTGGTCATATTACTACTCACAGTGTAGTAACAAATTTTGTATTCAAAACCCCAACATACCGACAATAATTGTAGAATTACAAATACTCAATCACTGTTTAATTATAATATAAAGCATTGAGATTTTGTAAAATAGTTTGCAAAAAGGTTTACAAAAAGGAGATTACTCGCATTGCTAATTTAGACTTTTCCTGGTGGTTTCCTGGTTATAATCTAATAATTTAAACAATGCACACGCGTTAGTATAAAAACCCAATAGTTACATTAGTAATACCCTCCCCGAGACAGAACTCCAACGACTATGTCGGGCAGAGCCTCGACAGCCGTTACGGAGCACTAGATCAATCGGGCAGCGTATCTAATACGTAACTGGGGTTATAATACTTACAACGGGGCCGAACTTTGTTAATAGGGGGTATAATACCCGATTATAGCTTCTACACTATAGAAATTCGAGAGAGAAAGTGAATTGTGAGCGACGGAAAATGACTGCCGAATGTCTCAATTTATAGGGCCTGATTTCAGGTTTCTCGCGCCCCACGTAGGCTTCAGCCAAGGGCTTCACGGTCTGCGAGGCTAGCTAGGGTAGGCCCTAGCTTGGCTGATTCGGCCACTAGGCTCGACACGAGGCTGCTGCGTGGCAGCTTAGGGGTGCGCCCTGATCTTGACCTGTCGTGGCCCGCGTAAGACGAAGAAGATGTCTTCGCGGCCCGCCAGAACACAATAAAAATTGTTTTTATTTTTATTTTAATTATCTAAAGGTATTTAGGGTTAAATATCGTATGCGGGGCGTATTTTAAGATATATAGGGATGCTATAAATATATTAGGGGTGTCGGAAATAATTTAGGAGGGTTGTTATATCCTCCCCACCTTGTTTTAGAACTCGTCCTCGAGGTCTGCTGGAACAGGTGAGGATATTTCTTTTGCATCTCTTCTTCAAGCTCCTATGTAGATTCTGGTCCTCTCTTGGAATCCCACTTCACTTTGACTAGAACTAATCTCTTGTGCTTGAGAATCTTGACTTTCCTGTCTTCAATCTGTAGAGGTTTTTCTACAAACTTGAGTGTCTCGTTTACCTCTATATCCTTAAGAAGTATTACTAGTGATTCGTCGGCTAAGCACTTTTTGAGATTGCATACATGAAATACATCATGTATTCCTGCCATTTCCTCTGGCAGTTGAAGCTGATAAGCTACTAGTCCTGTTCTTCTGACAATCTCAAAAGGTCCAACATACTTGGGGCTTAGCTTTCCCCTTTTTATGAATCTGACTATTCCTTTCCAAAGAGAGACTTTTAACAAGACTTTGTCTCCTACCTGAAATTCCAACGGCTTTCGTCTGTTATCAGCATAACTCTTTTGTCGATCGCGTGTTGTCTTCAGTCTTTCCTTGACTTGAATGATTTTGTCCGTTGTTTCTTGTACTATCTCGGGTCTAGATAGTTGCTTTTCTCCAATTTCTGCCCAACAGACTGGAGTTCGGCACTTTCGTCCATAAAGTGCTTCGAATGGTGCAGCATTGATGCTGGTATGATAGCTGTTATTGTAAGAAAATTCTATTAATGGTAAATGATCATCCCAACTTCCTCCGAAATCAATTACACAAGCTCTAAGCATGTCTTCCATTGTCTAAATTGTCGTTTCACTTTGTCCGTCCATTTGAGGATGATAAGCGGTGCTTAGATTTAGCTTGGTTCCCATTGCTTTTTGGAAACTTGTCCAAAAATGAGGAGTAAACGGCTATCTCTATCAGAAACAATTGATAAAGGAATTCCATGTAATGAAACTATTTATTTACATATAATTTGGCTAATTGTTCCATACCGAATGTTTCCTTCATTGGTAGGAAATGAGCAGACTTAGTTAATCTATCTACAATCACCCAGATTGTATTATTACCTTTTCTCGTCTTGGTTAATTTGGTAATAAAGTCCATTGTTATCAATTCACATTTCCATACTGACATTTCCAATTGTTGCAACAAACCTGAGGGTTTCTGGTATTCAGCTTTGACCTGTGAACAGGTTAGACACTTGGCAACATAAGCTGCTATATCCTTTTTCATTCCTATCCACCAGAAATTCTTTCTTAAATCTTGATACATCTTATCACTTCCAGGATGTATTGCATACTTAGACTTATGGGCTTCTTCTAATACTCGGTGGCGTATGTTTCCAAATTTAGGTATCCACATTCTTTTCTTATGGAATCTCCAAATGCCATCGGTTCCTTGTTCTAATTCCTTAATCATTCCTTTCAATTTCTCAGTATCGTCCTTGATTACTGATTCTTGTGCTTCTCTAATCTGGTCGTTTAAATCTACTTATAGATTTAATTTAAGAGAGCGTACTCTTTTTGGCTTTTCGTGATACTTTCGACTTAAAGCATCGGCTACTACGTTGGCCTTTCCTTCATGACACTGGATATTGCAATCATAATCACTAAGAAATTTCATCCAGCGTCTCTGTCTCATATTCAGCTCTTTTTGCCCAAAAATGTACCTTAAACTCTTATGATCAGTGAAGACAACGAATTTATTTCCATATAAATAGTATTTCCAAATATTAAGGGCAAAAATTATAGCTCCTAACTCCAAATCATGTATTGTATAGTTTTTTTCATGATTCTTAAGTTGTCTAGATGCGTATGCTATAACCTTCTGGCGTTGCATCAACACACATCCATAACCTAACTTAGAAGCGTCACAATAGACTTCAAAGTCTTCCGTTCCTTCTGGTAATGCTAGTATGGGTGCGTTGGTTAATCTTTGCTTAAGAATTCTAAAGGTTTCTTCTTGTTTTGGTTCCCATTCAAACTTAACAGACTTACATGTTAGTTTAGTCAAGGGAATGGCTATTCTAGAAAAATATCGAATGAACCTTCTATAATAACCGGCCAATCCTAGAAAACTTCTAACCTCTGTTGGTGATTCAGGGACTTTCCATTTAGTCATTGCCTCAATTTTTGTGGAATCCACATGAATCCCTTCATGGTTTACTAAATGTCCAAGAAACTGTACCTCTTCTAACCAAAATTCGCATTTTGAAAATTTAGCATGAAGCTTTTCTTTTCTCAGCAAATTTAAAAGTGCATGCAGATGCGCTGCATGTTCCTCTTGATTTTTAGAGTAAATTAGAGTATCATCTATAAAGACAATTATGAATTTATCCAAATATGGCTTACATATTTGGTTCATCATGTCCATAAATGCGGCTGGGGCATTCCTTAAACCAAATGGCATGACAGTAAATTCATAATGGCCATACCTTGTTCTGAATGCGGTCTTAGGAATGTCCTCTTCCTGTACCTTTAATTGAAGATATCCTGAGCGTAAATCGATCTTTGAGAAAAATCGAGCTCCTTGCAATTGATTAAACAGATCATCAATTCTTGGTAATGGATACCAATTTTTAATCGTGACTTTATTCAATTCACGGTAATCAATGCACATACGCATTGATCCGTCTTTCTTCTTGACGAACAAGATCGGTGCTCCCCACAGTGATGAGCTTGGCTGTATGAATCTTTTCTCTAACAGTTCGTCTAACTGTTTCTTTAATTCTTGCATTTCTGCAGGTGCCAAACGGTAAGGTGCTTTGGCAATCGGCGTTGTTCCTGGTAGCAGATGAATTCTGAATTCGACTTCCATGTCTGGCGGTAGTCCTGGTAATTCTTCTGTGAATACATCTGAAAATTGAGATACTATGGGGATATCTTTTAATTCTTTTCCTTTAGTGTTAATGATTATGGAAATCATATACACTATTGATCCCTTTTTTGCACAACTTGCAGTTTTCAACACAGAGATGAATTTCGCAGATCTAGTTGGCTTATCTCCTTTAATTGTGATCTTTTCACCCTTTGGTGAATTTACTTTTATTGACTTTTGATCACATAGAATACTGGCTTTATGGGCTATTAACCAATCCATTCCTAATACAATATCAAATCCTGCCAGATTCATTGGATAAAGATTTGCAATAAACTTTTGATTTAAAATTTCTATTCTTGCTCCCTGCAAGATCTCAGAAATTTTAATGGTTTCTCCATTTGCTGTTTCTACTAGACATTCTCGTTGGAGTTTGGTTAATGGTTGGTTGAGAAGTTTGCAAAATGAAGTATTAATGAAACTTTGGTTCGCACCAGACTCAAATAATACTTTAGCAAAAACATGATTAACTAAAAACGTACCGGCGATCACGTCCGGGATCATCTATGCTTCTTCTGTAGTCAAAACAAATGCTCTAGCATTCTTAGTAGTCTTGTTGTTCATGGCTAGTGCTAGTTTCGGACAATTCGTCCTGATATGTCCTTTTTCTCCATAGTTGAAACACACTCCATTACTTGGTTTCTTCCTACAATCTTCCTCCTTGTGTCCGGGTATCTTGCAGTAGTTGCAGTAGGTGGAGCATTTTCCAGAATGTTTCCTCTTACAGACCTTGTAGTAAGGTGTAGAGGTAGAACCTATATTTTTCCCACGGTTGGAATTAACGTAGCGAAATTCCTGGGTAAGCCTTTGAGCTAGGTTCCTCCTCTGGTTTTCTTCTAGTGTACGCACCAGTTCATCAGTCAAGGTGTTTGCTAGTTCTACAGCTTCTTCTATAGTTTGTGGTCTAGCTGCCTTGACTACATGTCTAATCTCGCTGATTAATCCCCAGATGTAATGAGAGATTAATATTGGTTCTGGTGATGCTAGGGTTGGCACTATTCTAGCATATTCAAAGAATGTAGTAGTGTAACCCTTGCTGTCTACTCCAGTCATCCTAAGGTTTAAGAATTTATTAGCAATCTGCTCTTTTTCATTAGGAGGACAGAATTTCCTTTCCACCATATTCTTAAACTCAATCCATTCCATATTATAAGTTCTATTACTTCCTCTAGTCTGGAGGATAGTGTTCCACCATTCTAGAGTTGCATTCTTAAACATATTGGAAGCAAACATTATCTTATCTTCTTCTGCGCACTTGCTTATTTTTAAGACTGCTTCAGTCTTTTCTAACCAGCGTAGAGCTGCAATGGCTCCTTTATTGCCAGAGAATTCTATTGGTTTACAAGACCAGAATTATTTATAAGAACAACCATAAGACATGGTTCTTCTTCTTTTTGGAATTGCCAATCGAATTAATGGTCCATTGTTCACGCTGTGACTGGGGTCAGTATGTGTTCGCTTACTCCCACTATTACTGTTATTATTTTCTGCTTCCCTAACATTTTGAATGATAGCTGGCATAGCATCTCTAATTCCTTGGGATACTATATGTCGAATAGCACTGTTATTTATCTGGTTTTCATTATTCTGCTTTTTCCGATTTGCGTTGTCGGCCATCTGGATTTTAAACATTTACCAAATATTAATATCACGAAATAATATTGAATGCGAATAATCACACAATAACACATTGATCCAAAATCGTCGTCATTGCGACCTTTACTCTATTTTATATTATGCATCTCTATCTATTACAAATCATAACTGGAAATGAAAATACAATACTAGTATGCATCAATAATTATAAGATTACCTATCCTAGTTTGGAAAACATATATAATTTTTTTTTCAAACATACATACATATATATTTATATATATTATTATTATTATTACTACTACTACTGATAGGGGTCCATCCAGTATTGCATATTGCGCTCGTCATATTTCCAGACGAGTCTCTCCCCTATCTGTCTCATTCTCTCACTTCCTTCAAGGATCTCCTCACCAAATGTGCGGAGTTCCTGTATGTTCTCAGTACTCATGGGTGGGGCTGGGGCTGGGGCTGGTATTGGGTCAGGAAACTAGGGCATGGGTTCTTCCTGAGGGTACGGGTTTTCTAGAATCTCCCTGATATATTGATTATTAACATAATAGGGATTTAGAGGGTCAAGGTCTGGGTAGGGTCCTACTAGATCTTGCATAGGTTCCTCTATTGGGATTGGGTAACGTTGCTGGTAATCCCTGTGGTCGTTAGACCACTGGTCATAGTCTGGAGGATGGGGTGCTGGTATTCTAGGGATTTCAGTTGGGTCTAGGTCAGGTACTGGGTTTTGGTCAGTTGGGTCAATCTCTACTTCCATAGATTGTGTCGGGAGCACCTGCAGTGGCTGGGGTGCTATGAGTTGTTCTAGATTATGTTCTGCAGCTGTGGTAGCTAGTATGTGAAAATTAGCTAATCTCCTATTGAGTATGTCCTGGGTTTACACATTCATTTCCCTATTCGCGGCTGCTAAAGCTCGTTGCTGCTGAAGTTTTCTCATCTTCTTTCTACGCTCATGAGCTCCTCTGTTGAACCATCCTCTCTTCTTGGGAGGGAATGGATCCTCAGATTGTGCTTTAAACAAGAAAATTTCTTCTTCGGTATCAGCCGTATACCCCGAGGGGGTAGACTGCGAAGAGGTTCCTTCGTCCCTAAGAGAGTTGGACAGTTGACGGTACGCGTCCGAAGGTCCTTGATCACTCATACTATAAACTAACAAATTGTCAAATAACACAAAATAATAATCTACACGTATGCACTTAGTTTCATTGATTATTTCCTACCAAAATTTATAATTTCAATGTCAGCAGAACACCTCTTTGGCTGAAATCAGTGGCTAAGCTTTGATACTACCTTCTGTCGCAACCCCCGACCCCTGCCTCGGGAGGCGGGTGACCGCGGCGTACTCAGAGATGGTGGTATCGGTGTTTATCATTATTTGGCAGTGGAATTTTCATCAGGACCGTAGTTAGGAAATATTTTATCAGAGTAAAACACCACACTTTTATATTAATAGCACATGGGTAAAACCCAAGTTTCTGTTACAAACATGTTTATAGGGATAAACCATATTTTATTGAATAAAATATCTTTCGTTATTAGGTAACTTTTATAGCCACATTTTTCCAAGCCTTCAGTGCTCTCCAGTTGACTTCTATTTTGGCTTTCACATTTTGTTACCTGAAACGCGTTCAAAAATATTTTGTCAGTGGGAAATAATGGTGAGTGAATCCCAGTTTAATCCAGACAGATTTTATTCTTGTACAGTATTGAGGGCAATCAGCAATTACATTTGTTTATTATTCTACCTTAATTACCACCCACGGTACTGTCGATCCAGACTTGTGGTCATGTTACTACTCACAGTGTAATAACAAATTTTGTATACAAAACCCAACATGCCAACGATAATTGTAGAATTACAAATACTCAATCACTGTTTAGTTATAGTATAAAGCATTGAGGTTTTGTAAAATAGTTTGCAAAAACGTTTACAAAAAGGAGATTACTCACATTGCTAGTTTAGACTTTTCCTGATGGTTTCCTGGTTATATTCTAATAATTTAAACAATGCACACGCGTTAGTATAATAACCCAATATTTACATTAGTAATACCCTCCCCGAGACAGAACTCCAACGACTACGTCGGGCAGAGCCTCGACAGCCGTTACGGAGCACTAGATCAATCGGGCAGCGTATCTAATACGTAACCGGGGTTATAATGCTTACAACAGGGCCGAACTTTGTTAATTAGGGGGGGTATAATACCCGATTATAGCTTCTGCACTATAGAAATTCGAGACAGAAAGTGATTTGTGAGCGACGGAAAATGACTGCCGAATGTCTCAATTTATAGGGCCTGATTTCAAGTTTCTCGTGCCCCACGTAGGCTTCAGCCAAGGGCTTCGCGGCTAGCAAGGCTAGCTAGGGTAGGCCCTAGCTTGGCTGATTCGGCCACTAGGCTCGACACGAGGCTGCCACGTGGCAGCTCAGGGGTGCGCCCTGATCTTGGCCTGTTGCGGCCCGCGTAAGACGAAGAAGATGTCTTCGCGGCCCGCCAGAACACAATAAAAATTGCTTTTATTTTTATTTTAATTATATAAAGGTATTTAAGGTTAAATATCGTATACGAGGCGTATTTTAAGATATATAGGGATGTTATAAATATATTAGGGGTGTCGGAAATAATTTAGGAGGGTTGTTATAGATGGTCATTCGGGCGGATGGTCATTCGGGCGGATAGTCTGTGGTCGTTTGTGAACCGTTAAAATTGTGAGGTTTTGTTCAAAATGTTTTTTTATCAACGGAGACGGGTACAATAACGGAGCAAAACAACAGTGAATACCGAGTCAAACCCATTTGGGCGGATGGGCGTAGCCCATTCGGCCGGAGTGTCGTTCTTGACGGAATCTTTGTCTGACCCGTAGATCAGACCATCTCCTTGGTGGAAATCAATCATAGGGTCAGCCCCTCGACTATGGAACGAGTCGGGAGTCTGACGGGTTCGTGATTCCACCAATATTGCATAAAATCGAAGGAGAGTTCATAGAGAGTTCATAGATAAGTTGTAAAACGTGAAAGTCCTTTAGATATTGGACCAATCTCGATTGAATGATGCTCCACAACAGTTTTCCTTAGCAAAACGAGTGGAAACCACCTTCGAGAGGTCTAAAACCAGTGATTTTGAGAAATAGTTAAGGTGTGTGTGATTTTGATGAAGAAGATGATGTAGAAGTGGAATAGAATGAAGATTGAAGAAGATTTGAGGGAAAAACTTACAAAAAGTCTTGATTCACGGTTGGAGCCTTGAGAGCGGATGGGAGAGCTTAAAAGGTTGAAATGGAGACACAAGTCCCCTATTTATAGGCGAGGGTGGGAGTTAAGGCGGTGCACTCATGGCTGTGTCCGGATGGCTATTCGGGTGGATGGCCATTCGGGTGTGGATGGCCATTCGGGTGGATGGCCTCCATTCGGACGAGCCTTGGCGAATTACCAACTTCTATCCTTATGTGTTGCGTTGCGTTTTATCGTGATAAATCAAGTTGTGTGTGGGCGTTTGAGCGTTTAAACAAGTTTTAATACTTAGATATTTGTATCTATCTAATAATCTAACATGATAGGTCGTAGCACGAGTAACTGCGTTTCGAGTTTGCGTTGAGTTTGCGCTGTGATGAGCGAGAGTGAGTAGTTCAGATACTCATGTGATGTTATCGTGTAAGCGTTAGCGTTATAAGCGTATGCGTTGTGATGTGCGATATAGCGTGTGTAATAAGCGATGTAGTGCGAAAATGTGCGATATAGTTTACATTATGATCCGAATCTCTGGTTCTAGTCGTAACGAGAGTAACAAGCGCGAAAGTGCAGGTTGTTACAGTTTCCATCGCTGGTTGTTATATGCGATCGGATGATGGTAAAAGCACTACATAGGTCAGAATCCTACATATGAATGACAAGTTTTCTATCGGTAATAGAACTATTGTGGAACCGGGGTCTGAATGTCACACCCCCAAAATACCACTCGCGGAAACACCGCAGGGCGTGTGACGTACCAGGATCTTAGCCACCAATCACATTAAACATATAAAGGTAAAATAAAACTTTCATTTATTTAAAATAAGTGTTACAATACAAGAGTTATTATCCAGCGGAAGCATATTACAATTTGTTATGAGTTCCATAAAACAGGTGTTTAAAAACCATCAGACGTGTCTTGTGATTCCTTGTGACTTGACCCATGACCACTCTAGCATCCTAGACAGCAAGTTCCAACAATATGTTCCTAAAAGCCTGCAAGGCATGTAACAACGAGTCAACAAAAAAGTTGAGCGAGTTCACAGTTGATGTTCATTTTAAAGTTGTTCCAAAAACCGTAAGTTCATTCGTAAACCATGAGTTAACCAATCCTTTGTTTCCCAAACCATAACCAGTGGGGGCTACCCCATGTTAACCACTAGACCCGTTACCATATCGACTACTGACTGAACTAAGTTGGTGCCCTAGCGTCAATGTCTATCATCATTGACGTGCCCAGATCCATTAGTTCACGCCCGTCCTCTACGGCACGGTGTGAGGCTTGTCAAACCTAAATAGCGCTATCTAACTAATTACCCGCTCGCCATTGGCCCGGTGATTAAGTCGATATAAAAATGAGGGGCTTCATGATAGAGTTTTTTTTTGGTCTAGTATTAGTGTTGTCATCCTTCAATAAAGAGGATGTGGTACGTGTCCCCAAACCAGGAGATCACGCAGGTTCCGATTAAATCCTTAGTACATGTTATCACCCTTCAATAAAGAGGATGTGGTACGTGTTCCAAACCAGGAGGTCACGCAGTTTCTGATTAAATCCTTTACCCATTCCCAACCACCGGGAATCTCATGCCTTGTAGAAAGTGTGAACTCACCTCGGTTTGCTCGGCAGATAAAACATTTGTCCTAAGTTGGTCAACCATACCCTATTATGGTTACCATACGTTAGGATGGTATATAAGTAGTCACGTATAAGCTACACGTATCTATCATGTATTCATCAAGTAGTATACACGTATTAAATCAAGTAACAGTTTATACCAAGCATATACGTAATCACACTCATCAAGGTATCATATCAGTCATAAGTTATGGTAAACAGTGCAAGTGTGCGGCCTACTAATTCAAGGCCCAAAACACAAGGTTTTGCGGCCCACACAAGAGTGTGCGGCCCCTTGAAAAGTGTGCGGTCAAGCTTGTGTTACTTAAGGGTGTATGGTCGTACAGTGTGCGACTATTAGTGTGTAGTCCACCAAGTGATAATGGCCCAAATGTCAAAGCCCAGACAAATGTGCAGTTAGTGTGCTGGTGTGCGACTTGTTCTGCTAGCAAGGGTTACTCAACTGGGCTTAGTTTAGTCCAAGAAAGGTGAGGTCTAAATGAAAATGGTTGATATGCATTTTAGGAAAAGTTAATGTGCGGTTGGCCACCCTTGTGCGACCAGAATTTAAAAGGGATCCATACTCAGAATTTCAAACAAGTGGTGGGACCGGTTCATTAAATGTGTGTACGGTCGGACGGAATGTGCGATCACATTTCATTTGTCGTACTCGGAAATTAAGTGTGCGAACTTAATACCATTTCATAAAATATTCATGTTTCCATATTGAGTTGTAGGGTCAAGTTATTCTACAAAGACTTCTAATTGTAAGAAGTGTAAGAAGGATTTATAGAGTGACAATTGTCCAATAACCTAAAACTAAACCCATTACATCACCACCAAAAACCTAAACACCCACCCCTAGGGGTGAGCAAAAACCGAACCGAAAACCAAAACCGCACCAAAAACCGTAAAAACCGAAACCGCAAAACCGCAACCGACACAAAAACCGCAAAAACCGAAACCGCAAAAACCGAAACCGCAAAGGTATGGTGCGGTTCGGTTTTAGCTTTAAAAACCGCACCAAAAAACCGAAACCGCACCGCAAAATTATTATATATATATATATATATATATTATATATAATATACTTAAAGATTTAAATATAAAATTCCCTATATATTATATAATCTGTGTTTGTTAAAAAAAAAGTACAGACTTGACTTTGTTAAGTTAACTATCGTCTGCTCCCTCTCAAAAAAAATGATGTTAACCTACTAGTTACAAGCCCATTAAATTAGCACTCCAAACAGCCCAACTTTCAACCCAATAACCTTTTGATAAAAAAGAAACCTACGTACCTTTCCCTTCATTTCCCTAATTTAACATCCAGCCGACAATCTTTTCTTCATCTGGTGCGATCATCTTCAGCCGGTGCGATCATCTTCAGCTGGTGCGATCATCTTCATCTGGTACGTATGTGTTGGTTCATGTTTGAGCTAGGTTCATGTTTTTGGTTCTTGTTTCATCGCTTGTATGTGATTTTTGATTTCTAAGTACAAGACTTTCTAGTATAATCGCTTGTATGTGATTTTTGGTTCATGTTTTTGGTTTTGGTTCTTGTGTACTGTTTCATCGCTTGTATGTGTTATAGCTAGGTTCATGTTTTTGGTTCTTTTTTCATCGCTTGTATATGAAACACATAAGTTATGTCTATACATTTATGAGTTATCATCAAATGTGACAGCCCCTGTTGTTGCTTATCGATAAGTTTCATCTCAATGTATGGCTTTTGTTTGATTTTAGTTCTTTTATGTTTTCAGAATGGCTACTAATGAAACTGTAATTGATGTGGATGATCAAAATGATGATGAGGTTGAAGTACCCGGAGAAGAAAATAAGCCAAAGTTGAAGCCCGTTGTTTGGCAACATTTTCCGTATAAGAAGGCGCTAAATCGACAAAATGCAAGCATTGTAAAAAGGTTTTAGCTTGTGGCACTAGACTTAATGGTACCTCCGGATTACTCAATCATCTAAGAAATACTTGTGTAAGATCACCCCTTTATAAAGCAAAAAAGAATAATCCAAAAAATCAGTCAACCTTAAACTTCAAGCCAAAAGATACGCAGGGGGCTGGGTCATTGACTAAGCATTCATTTAGCCAGGAGAAGTGTAGACTAGGCCTCGCTAAAATGTGCATTAAAGACAATAGACCTTTTAGTATTGTCGATGATGAAGGATTTAAGGAGTACTCGTGGGAATTGAATCCCGAGTTTATTATGCCATCTAGATGGACGGTTGCTAGAGATTGTATAACTGTTTTTGAACAAGAAGCAGAAAAGGTCAAACATTTGTTGAAAGGCCAAACAGTGTGCCTCACTACCGACACATGGTCATCCGTTCAAAATATCAATTATATGTGTCTTACGGTACATTGGATCGACGACGCATGGGTTTTACAAAAAAGAATCCTAAATTTTTGCCTTATAGATAATCATAGGGGAGACACAATTGGGAGTTTGGTTTATGAGTGTTTAAAAAAATGGGGGATTGAGGCCGTGTTTACCATCACAGTGGATAACGCGTCTTCAAACGATGGGGCTATACGATTTTTAAAGAGGATGTTGAAGGGACCGAATGATATACTAGGTTGTAAATACTTGCACCTACGTTGTTGTGCACATATCATCAATCTTGTTGTTAGAGATGGATTGGAAGAGCAGTTCGATTCTGTTACTAGAATTCGAAATGCTGTGACGTATGTGCGATCATCACCGGCTCGGTATAAAAGTTTTGAAGATTGTGTTGCTTGTGTTGAAGTGAAATCTAAACTAAAGCCCTCTCTTGATGTTGACACGAGATGGAATTCAACATATTTAATGTTGGAAACAGCCGTAGTATATGAGGATGCGTTTGACAGGTATGTGTTTATTCTGTTTTATATAACTTAACTTTGGGGTAACTAAACTTGCTTATTACTAACATCGTGTTCCTGTTTTATTTTCTAAAAAGGCTTTACTTGATCGATTCTTCTTATGGCGCTTATTTTCCCACCGAGGCGGATGAAGATGTGGAAGGGAGCATAAGAAAAAGGAAAAGGAAGCATAGAGTAATTGGTGCTCCGAGTGGTGTTGATTGGGACGCGGCTAGGTATGTTATTATATTTTTCATTTAAATATCTCTAGCCTATAAAAATAATAAGTCGTTAACTCATTTAAATTCTTTTTTTTTTGAAAGGCAACTCATTTAAATACATACACATGGATATTGGATTGTTAAATTAGGAATCTGATCGACTACTTGAAAATATTTTTCGATGTTACAACCAAGATATCCGGCTCAAAGTATGTAACTTCGAATATTTTTTTTTCCGAACTTGTGAAAATGCAAGCAACCATCACTCGGATGACTTTGAGTCAAGATGAACAGAAAAAAAAGATGGCTATATCGATGAAAACAAAGTATGATAAATATTGGGACAACGTAGATAATATGAATTATCTATTGTATGTTGCGGTTGTTTTGGATCCACGCAACAAGCTTTCATATGTTAAGTATTGCATTGAATTGATCCATGGTAAGGATTCGGAGAAAAGTAAAGAGATGGTGGGAAAGGTGACTAAGACTCTTGATGAGTTGTTTAATCATTACAAAGGCAAGGGAGAAAACACGAATTTACCAAACTTACAAGATACGGTTTTTGGTGAAAAGTCAAGTATTAATGAGATGGATATTGATCTGGAGCTAGAGTTTGACAAACTTGATGATGGAGGTCAAGACATCAAGAGTGAGGTGGAGATCTATCTAACAGATTTAAGGGAAAAAAGGGACCAAAAGTTTGATCTTTTGGGATGGTGGAAAGCAAATTCAACCAAATTTCCTATACTATCCAAAATAGCTAGACATGTTTTGGCAATGCCGATCTCGACAGTTGCATCAGAATCGGCGTTTAGTACGAGTGGTAGAGTTATCGACAAGTATAGAAGTTCACTTAACACCGAAACTGCGGAAGCTTTGATTTGTGCACAAGATTGGATAAGGTGTACAAGGGTTGATCTTGAGCTCGGATGTTCTATGAAGAATAAAGACATAGATGAATTTAATAAGAGGATGGCGGGTTTAAAAATTGGTAAGGTTTTCTTTACATGTGTGAGTTTATATTTCAAATACCTACTAACATATATTTTTTGTTTTTTTTTTTTCTATCTAGGAAACACTAATGGCAAATGATAGTTGGAAACATTGAAAGTTGGAAAGATTGAAAGTTGGAAACAAGAATGAGTTGGAAACAATATTACGTTTTTATTTGGATACGACTATGTGATTAAGCTTTCACCGTTTCACATAGCAACTATTATTCTAGACATGTTTCTAGTACAAACTCTTGTTTTGATTGATGTCCTCTAGCCCATACATATGCTCTTCACATTGCTCTTGCAAAAATTATATTCTAATTACCATCAAGTATTAGATGTATTCCAGTATTAAAACCGAGAGTTTTTTTTTTTTTTGATGTATTCAAGTATTGCTGAGAGTTTTTTTAGATGTATTCAACTATTAAAACCGAAACCGCACCGAAACCGAACCGCAACCGCAAATAAACCGCAAAAACCGTACCGCAAAAAAAACCGCAACATGTGGTTTTAAAAAAATAAAAACTGCACCTCGCGGTATGAGTTGCGGTTTTATGCTAAAACCGCACCAAACCGCACCATGCTCACCCCTACCCACCCCCACCCCACCACCACCCAAAAACCTAAACCCCCCCCCCCCCCCCCCCCCCCCCACCCAAAAACCTAAACCCCCCGCAAAAAAAAAAAAAAAAAAAAAAAAAAAAAAAAAAAAAAAAAAAAAAAAACATTTTTGTGTAGTGGGTTTTTTAGGTTATTGGACACTTGTCATTCTATAAATCCTTCTTACACTTCTTACAATTAGGATCCTTTGTATTTGATCATAATCCTTGAGTTGTACCTTTATGCTTAAACATTTGTACATTCCCTAACAATCATACATCACGCATACAAAGATTCGACAGATAGGACAAAAACCCTTTTTAATGTTTAATCAATCAAAAAAAAAAACCCAGTGTTCAACTCATGAACTTCCATGTTCATGTTTTCAATTTCTCTATAAGAGCAGCAAGTCCTCACAATTAAATATCACTATCACCCTTTTTTTAATATTATAGGAATCATCATCATCTTCCGTTTCTTATGACTAGCATCACACCTTATTTCTAACATTCAAAATGTGCACAACCAGGTTGTACTGTTGTACCCCTTCAACCACTAACATAATTTCATGCTAGGAACATTATCATTACCAGTAAATTTTAAATCTTTCTATCATCCACTACTTTTCCTAATCAGATTCATGAACATATTTAAAGTGGGTTTTGAACATCACTATCACATACTAACATTCATCAACAACAAACAATAGCAATTATTTCATCAAGTTTCACAGTGAACACAATATCACTTAACAAGATCACCGAATGCGAAAGAAAAAAAAAACTAAACAGAGATATCACTTACTGGCCGAAGGTTATGAACGGAGTTGACTGTTGGTGCTCTGAGGTTTCCAATCGCGTTAACCAGAACCACCCGCCGCCGCCGCAGATAGCGGCGCTGCTGCTGCCGGTAATCACTTCAACCACTGCCCCATCCTCCATCATCTGTTATTGCCGCCGCTGCTCGCTGTTTGTCGGACCCGAGCCCCATCTGAATCTGCCGCACGCGCTGTCACGTCGTCACCGGCTGTGATGTCTTGCCGGAGAGATGAAGGAGATCGAGAGGGAGAGAAAGGGGACGAGGGTGAGGGGTATAAGGAAAGCAAATGAGAGGGGTGGGGGTTTTAAGTTTATATTTATAGGGTAGGGTTTAGGTTTATGGAGTCGGGTTAGGCCTGGCCCAAGTGTGTGAATCCGTTTAAACGACTACGCGTCTCGCTCAAACCGATTGGCCCGGTCATCTTAACTAATACGTAAATGGTTAAAACTCTAGTCGCGGATTATTATTATTTCATAAATAATGATGATAATATTAATAATAATAATATTAATAAATACGCGTGTTACTAAAATACCCTTCTCTCTACAACGAGAGTACGGGTTGTTACACTGAATGTGCTAAACTCAAAGGATAATTTAAAGAGCCTCGACCCTTCTCAAGGATCACCTAAAATATTCCTAAGAGCTGTTAAGACTACCAGTTATGTGGATTCCCTCTGGACAATCTACCTTATAGCGCGAGAGTTTCAATACACTAAAAGTGCATGGAGTAACTATTGGAATCCTGATCGCACTCGATAGACAAGGAATGGCAGGTAAACTAGGTTAATCTTCTGACAAAGGGTTTACTCCTAGAACCCTTAACATTCAAGACAAACCGACAATCTCTCACCGCACATATATTAAGATTGGTTGAATACCTAGACCTACTCAATTCATGAATATCACTCCTAAGGGTTACTATGTCTAGCAAATCACTTAATAATCAAGAACACACAGTAAACGATCTAGCATGCACCTATAACTGAAAGACATTCAACAAAGCACATGTGGAGTTTGATAATCATGCAATCACATAAATCTAAATATGCGTATACATCAAATCAGGAAAAAAAAAGTCATTTACTTCACAATCAATCCACAAACGAGTTCCAAAATTGAAAAATCACAAGTCAGTAACGTTTATTCATCATAACCTATGCAGTTCTATGAAGTTTAGCCAAATATCATCATGAAAACACAAACATAAGTCATAATAGGTTTAACAAACATGATTGGAAACAAAATAAACGAGAAACACAAGAAAATGATTGTTAACACCCGAGAAATCTTGATCGAATCTCTTGGAACCTTGAATCCTAGCTTCGTGTCTTGCCAAATTCGCCTCCCAGAGCTCTCAGTTCATCCCAGTAGTAGGTTATGTTGTTTGAAACCCGTAATTGGGTTTTAATACCAAAACTTGGAGAAGAAAGCACCTTTTTCGCGTAATTAAGTTCCCTCGCGTCGCATGAGGGGAATTGACTTAACCTGTCGCGTAGCGCGATAGGGTCAATTAACGCGGTGGCAATTACAACGTAATAAGCAATGACATCAGGGGCATTTTATACTTTTTGCTAGTATTTTGATGACTCGCATCACGCAAGGATTGTCTTCAAACCCTGTCGCGCGACGGAATAAGGAATATTTCAGCTTTTTATATTATTCTTTTAAATCACTCGATCAATCATGACGCGTCCGGAAGCTCGGTTTTCTTATTTTTGCCCGTTTTCACTTCCTTTTTCATCTGGACACCTGCAAAACACTAGATACTAAGGTGTTGTCTGTTTTTTAAGAGGTAAAATGTCCGCAGTCTGCGGACCACATCTGCAACCATATGTAGAAGAAGAGCAGAACCAAACCTCTGCAGTGTGCAAGAAGAAGACTGTTTGTTTTTTAACATATGTAGACTTCTAAAATAAACTGGTGGTAGTGGGTGGTGGTGTTAGTGGACGGTGGTGGTTGTGATGGACGGCGGTGGGTGGTGGGTGGTGGACGGTGGTGGTGGGTGGTGGACGTGGACGATGGGTGGTGGTGATGGTGGTAGTGGGTGGTGGACGGTGGTGGTGTTTAACCCTCTGCAGACCTTAGAAGATTTAAGAAGTGGCTGGGCTAAGTCTGTACAAAGAAGAGCTCGCGCAGACGTTTTTTAATGAAACGTCTTTTTTTAATGAAACGTTTTCGGAAAAACAAACAGTCTGCTGATGACAATGTCTGTGCAGCGCAAATAGAAGAGTCTGCGCAGATTTTTTTTAGAAAAACAAACACCGCCCAAGTAACAAGCAATATTTCAAACAAAACAACACAAAACTCTTTGAAAACTGTACAAACTATACACCAGAAACATATGTATTTTGCAATACCCCAGTATGATTTTTTTCACATTTCACATTCACCACAACATATGTCTTACAACGCTATGTTTTTCTTTCGTCCTTAAATCACATACAAGCATATGTTTCTCCCATTGGGATGCAAATAACACATTCTCGAAAATCGTCCAACAAAATACATGTTTTTTTAACCATTTATAACTTAACAAACAACACACATCACTATTCATAGTTGTTTGGCATGCAGTTCGGTAACTCGGTTGGTAAATTTTATTAGGCTGAATCATAAAAGTTACAAGTTTACATGATTTAAAATAATAAAAATAAAATAATACGTTATAACAATATAGGTTACACGAGATAGAGTCAGTGGCGGACCTAGAAATTTTTCCGTGTGGGTGCGGAACATTTTTAAAAATTTTAGGCCCCAAGGTATATAAATAAAAAAACGGTTCGTATCAGGTCGGTTCGGGTCAAGTCGTGTAACACCCCGTGTTTTCACGAGTGAAAGTCAAAGTCAACGACCGATTTCGCGCGACTTGACTCGTAGAAATGTTTTTATTTTATTTATATTATGTGGAGTAAGTGTCGTACATTGCAATAATCGAATCGTGTTAATCGTATTTCAATCGACCTACGACTGTGAATCATAGGCAGTAACAATGCGATAAAGTTAATCAACTGATAATCAAGCTATGCTAATCAAATCGACCTCGAATCGCAACTCGAACTATGTATTTTACTTGTTGTTTATACGTGTGTGTGTGCCTTACGTGTTACCTGTGCATGTTCATTTTATGTTATGTTGTGATAATCAAGCGAACTCAATCGAAACTCGAAGTCTAACTCGAATACAATCGAACCCAAACCCGAATTCCGAATCGAACCGTATCATATACGAAGTAGTTGGGACTAAAAGTAATTTGACTAGGAAACCCTATCGAATCGTTCGCAATCTAAGCCGAAACGTTGAAGAATCGTCGCACCGAACGCATTATTCAGCGTCATCCGGACGGATTGTCCATCCGGACGGACAGTCAATCCGCACGGATTGACCATCCGCACGGATTACCAATCCGGACGGATAACCTATCCGGGTACGTGCTATCCGCACGGGTTACCCTTTCCCCTTTTGGCATCCTATAAATACACGGGTCACTCTCCAAACTTTCCACTTTTGGCAAGTGACGTCCGAACCGCACGCATTCTTCACCTTTTCTCAGATTTCTCTCAATCCAGGTAAGATCTTGCTCTAATTCTTGTACATTCTTGATCACTACACAATTCTACACCTTTCTATCTTTCAAATCTCAACTTTTAACCGTGAAATCATCAAGATTTGAGGTATTCTCGGGTGACGTCATCATGAAGTTCTTATGAACTTCAAGCTTGACTTCATTCCAACGAGAATGACTCAGATCTGAACGGTTTCCACAAGATTTCACGACAATATCACCTAAATCTAAACTTTTCAAAGGATAAAAGAGTTGAAAGAAATAAACTCAAGTTCTCTCCTTCTTTTACCCTTAAAATCGGTACGAATCTGATCGGTTCTAGTCTCTACTCGATAATAGTGATGCACTAGTCCTAGACCTGGAATCCTACCCGCGAGACACCTGATTACGAGATGAACCGGAACGACCGTTCTGAGTCACCGACAAGTCGAGTTAGGGTGGTTCCTGGCCGGCTTAGTCATGCGAGTAAGAATACGACTCCAGGTGGTTGCCACGTAATCAGAACGTCTCGATAAACGACAACAGAAACCAAGAGTAGACGAACGGAACAGCCAGACGAGAGGCTGTCCGCACGGACCAGTTGTCCGCACGAACAAGCTGCCCGCACGGACAGACGATCCGGACGGTTGTCACCCGGACGAACTACACATTGGGACCCACATTCAAAGCAAGGTTGAGTATCGACGAATGAACAATCCGGACGGACGACCTCTGAATGGATTACTCTTCGGATCATGAGATACTACGACCTTGAATAAATTCAAACAATGTTCATCCGCACGGACAAGTTGTCCGCATGGACAGACTATCCGGGCGGATTGTCTGTCCGCACGAACAACTGTCTGGACGGGTTACCACTATCCGCACGAATTACCATCCGGACGGACTCCCCAAACTTCAAACTCAGCCTCAGAGACGTGTCCGCACGGACCACCATCCGGGCGGATTGTTGTCCGCGCGACCGGCTTGAAGGGGTAGAGATACTTGAATGTTTTCTAAATGCTACAACGAAAACTTCAAAGCACAAGCCATCATACACAACCACATCTCACACTTAGGAAGAAACAATCCACTCGGAAGGATATCCGCACGAGTAAGTGTCCGTACGAATAAGTCATTCGCACGAGTAAGTAATCCGGACGGATTACCACTCGCACAGATAACCAATCCGGACAGACTCCCACTCGCATGGATAACCAATCCGGACAGACTCCCACTCGCACGGATAACTAATCCGCACGAGTAGCTAATCTGGACGGAATGCCAACCGGACGGATAACTCCCTCGCACGGATCACTAATCCGCACGAGCAGCCACCATACCCACTCTCATTCTGTATTGTTTACGTGCCACTTATTGTTATGCTATCGAATCTATTCAGGCTAACCGTACTCGCTGAAAAGCGCTCCCTTCAATCCATAATCGCTGTGTGTATACTCGAACCCTTTTTGCTTTTAGCACTTTTGGGTGTTACATACGTTACGAATATTCAAACTACAATTATCACACTACTCAAGCTATTTTAACGCTAAACCATTAACGCATGTTATACGTGGCTTATGAATGCTTGTTTGTTATGTTTACACATGGAATGCTGTCTACCTGCCTTAGCAACGATAGTACTATAGTTTGGACTCAGCACCAGTTCACACGGGGGTTGTTAAGGATCTTTTACTTGCATGGATTACGGTGGTAATCATGTATTGCGAACTGCCTCGGGCAGTCAACCCGCAGTCATTGGTATCGATGGATCTATGTCGATAACTAACGTGCTTCATTTCACTATGTGTACGTGCTGGTTATGCGTAAACGAATTCGAACTCTATATGCTATTATCAAACTTGTATGCTCACCTTTACATTTTATGTATTGACTTTATTTTAACGTATGTGACAGGTGCTTAGGTTGCTTTTATGCTCTTTGTGCTGTGATGAACTTGAAGCTAGGAACTGGTGTCCTAGAAACCAACGAATAAATTGTTATGTTTAAATCTGAGTTGTCGGAACAGAATATTTGTTTAGTTTTTGTCTGTAATAACTTGTTTGCTATTTGAGACATGGTATGGGACATGTTAACTTAAATTGAATGGTAATGATAGTTGTTATGGAAACTTCTGGACAATCTGTTTCGCTCAGTGTCGCGCCCCGATGATTCCGCCATCGGTTGGGGTGTGACAGATTGGTATCAGAGCCATAACTATAGGGAATTAGGCAAGACTCGACCTAGTCCGGGTCAAAGTCTTAGAGACCTAGTCTATAGTCAGGAACCAACAGACCGACTCGAGTACATCCCTACTAGATAATGTACGAGCTCATTCCTCGCTATTTGTATGCACCTACACTATCACTGCACTCGAATTTTCAATTTACGAACAGGTAATGAGGCCGAGAATAGGTGTGAAAACCGCAAACTCTCGACTAAAGTCGCCTATTCAGCTTGCATTTTAGCTACAAACGAGGAGAATCATACCAAATTAGGAGTGAAATCCATATTTTGATGAATAATCTCCTCAAATTTTATTAAGAACAAGGACGAAGTTGTAAGATAGGGGTGAAACCCTCACCTTGACGACTTGTCCTGCTTTTATACAAAACTCCCACCAAAGTTTCAACGGACTCCAACGATCTAAAGACACAATATAACCAAAGGGAATTGCGCTAACGCCCAAGAATCGAGGCAAAGGCATAGTCCTGAAGGTAATTGTGCACACAGGATCCTTGTGAATAATCGAACCACTTTATGTGTTTCAAGTTTTCGTCGCTTTTATGTGAGATACGTGTTTTGTGCTTATTTATTAACGTTTTGAGGTACTACCAGTTTCAATCTAATGTTTTTGGCCTTAGCTACTCACACAACACATCATTAACGAAGCGCTCGCACTCCACTACTTTTGAACACTTGCAAACTCGGAATGCTAGGTT
The DNA here is from genome assembly GCA_030545235.1 of Helianthus tuberosus. Lineage (NCBI taxonomy): Eukaryota > Viridiplantae > Streptophyta > Magnoliopsida > Asterales > Asteraceae > Helianthus > Helianthus tuberosus. The sequence continues at coordinate 62,818,799 of CM060424.1, read as the reverse complement.
TCTGTTTTCTGACTGCCCCTAGTGACTAAGGTATATGTGTTTCGTGCTATTTTGCTTACGTGTTGAGGAGTGTTGTGATTATGTGCTCTATGTGTTTACGTGATTCGTGTAATTATGTGAATTTGTGACTATCTGCGTTTACATGGTACGTGTTACTGAGCTTTAGTAGTAGTAGACGTGTGAGGTGAGATTCGAATACATGTGTTGAGTTCCGTGGCGATGTCAATTGCAGACAATGTCGTCTGGATCTCGTCATACACTCACTCGTCAGGAAAAAAGGGACAGACGTCTTGCCTCTATTATCGCGAAAAGTGTGGCAAAAGCTGTGAGTGATGCCTACGAGAACGCCAGCAAATCATCCGAGGAATCGAGGACTGAAGGTCCTAAAGCTGCAACGAGACCTTTCAGTTTCAAGCAATTCAAGTCGTGTGGGCCGAAAGAATTCACTGGCGAAGGAGGTCCGACTGCATTATTTCACTGGTTTGACTCTATCTTGGTTACTCTACGACAGAGCGGTTGCCCTGATGACCTCCGAACTCTAAATGCTACCGGCGTCTTTCAGTCCCGTGCTCTAGACTGGTGGACGGCCGAGAGAAACAAGAGAGGGAACGATGCAGCCTACGGTCTGTCGTGGGACGAACTCAAAGAAGTCATGCTGGAAGAATTATGCCCTCCTCACGAGCGTCAAAAGCTGGAAGATGAATTTTGGCACATACAGCAGAAGGATGGAGACAATGCTGGTCTAACTGCTCGTTTTAAACAGCTCAGAATTATCTGTCCCGATCAAGTCAAGACCCCGGAGATCACCATCAAGAAGTACATCCGAGCTTTGCCCGACTGTGTCGCTGATTTCGTACAAGCGGCTAAGACTACCACGATTGAGGAAACCTGTCTGTTGGCCGCTGAAATCAATGACAAAAGGGTTAAAGCTGGTGTCTGGGATAAGCCCTCCAAGCATCTGCATCAAGCTACCACTACCGCACCGACTGTTGAACCGACCTCGTCAAGCAACAAGAAGAAGAACAAGAGAAAGAACAGCTCCACCAACAAGAACTGTGCGATCACTGTTGCACCAGTTCAAGCTGCACCTGCTCAACAGCGTCAGGCAGCGACGTCTGTGGCCAATGCACCGCCTGCCAAGCGTGCATACACTGGGCCACATCCGCTCTGCCCTACTTGCACCTATCATCACCTGACTGCTATTCAATGCCGCTTCTGTGCTCATTGCAACGTGTACGGCCACTTTACCGCCAACTGCCGTATTCGTCAAGCTCCTGCCAATCAAGCCCTACTCACTGCCCCACAGGGTCAACAAGCTCCTCTGGCACCCGCAGTCAAAGCCAGAGCCTGCTTCACGTGTGGCGACCCGAACCACTTCGCCAACATGTGCCCAAACTGGGTAGTGAAACAAGAGCCCCATCAGCAGCAGCCACAGCAGCAGCAACAACAACAGCAACAGCAACAACAGGCCGCACGTGCCAGAACCTTCTACCTCAACGTGCGTCAAGCTCAGGCTGACAACAACGTGGTCAATGGTACGTTCCTTGTGAATGGTATTTATGCTTCATGTTTGTTTGATACCGGAGCCGATAATTGCTTTGTGTCGCTCGAATTTGAGAAACTCCTTAGTCGTAAACGTTCCCAACTCTCCTCTGCATTTGATGTTGAAGTCGCCACCGGAAGAACCGTCGCTGTTAGTTCCGTTATCCGTGATTGTACTCTTGAGCTCAACAATCATATCTTTTCAATCGATCTCATCCCGATGCAACTCGGAAGTTTCGACGTCATAATAGGCATGGATTTTCTTCGCGAAAACCATGCCGAAGTTGTGTGCTTCGACAAGATGATTCGTTTTTCGCTCGCAAATGGTGACTCGTTATGTGTTTACGGTGATACTACTTCAAAGGGTCTCAAGCTTATGTCATGTCTCCAAGCTAGCAAGTATCTCCGCAAGGAATACAAAGCTTTCTTGGCTAACATTGTAGCAGCGGAGAAGGAAAAGAAAGAGAAGAAGGAAATAAAAGACGTTCCCGTGGTTCGGGAATTCCCTCAAGTTTTTCCAGAGGACCTTCCCGGACTACCTCCAAAACGCGATATTGATTTTCGCATTGATCTCATTCCTGGAGCTAATCCTACCGCCAGAGCTCCTTATCGACTCGCGCCGTCCGAAATGCGCGAACTCTCGACCCAACTCCAGGAATTACTTCAGAAAGGCTTCATTCGCCCGAGCACCTCTCCTTGGGGCGCACCAGTCCTTTTCATCAAAAAGAAGGATGGGTCGTTCAGGTTGTGCATCGACTATCGGGAATTGAATAAGCTAACTATCAAGAACCGCTATCCTTTACCCCGCATCGATGATTTGTTTGACCAACTACAAGGTGCTACGTGTTTCTCGAAGATCGATCTACGTTCCGGATATCATCAGCTGCGTATACAAGAGGAGGATATACCCAAAACCGCGTTTCGTACTCGTTACGGCCATTATGAATTCGTTGTCATGCCTTTTGGCCTAACAAACGCCCCAGCAGTTTTCATGGATCTGATGAATCGCGTGTGTAAACCATATCTCGACCGTTTCGTCATCGTATTCATCGACGATGTCTTGATCTATTCCAAGTCGAGAGCCGAACACGCGCAACATCTACGTTTGGTTCTCGAGTTACTCTAGGGGAACCAACTCTACGCCAACTTCTCCAAGTGCGAATTTTGGTTGGGGGAGGTTCAGTTTCTGGGTCACATTGTAAATAGTCAGGGTATCCACGTCGATCCTGCGAAGATTGAAGCTGTCAAGAGTTGGGTCACGCCTAAGAATCCATCCGAAGTCCGTTCTTTTCTCGGACTAGCGGGCTATTATCGACGATTTATCCAAGGATTCTCGAAGATTGTTGTACCACTTACCTCTCTTACACATAAGGACCAGCCTTTTGTTTGGGGAACCAAACAAGAGTCTGCCTTTCGAACCCTCAAACACATGCTTTGCAATGCTCCTGTTCTCACGCTACCCGACGGAAACAATGATTTCATTGTCTACTGTGATGCTTCCAACCTTGGTCTCGGTTGTGTTCTCATGCAACGGGACAAGGTCATAGCTTACGCATCTCGACAGCTCAAAATCCACGAGAAGAACTATACAACCCATGATCTCGAGCTAGGCGCGGTTGTTTTTGCATTAAAGATTTGGCGACACTACCTATATGGTACTAAGTGTACAATCTTCACCGATCATAAGAGCCTACAACACATCTTTAATCAGAGGGAACTGAATATGCGTCAACGCCGATGGGTAGAACTTCTCAACGATTACGACTGTGAGATTCGTTATCACCCAGGCAAAGCAAATGTTGTTGCCGACGCATTTAGCAGACGGAGCTATCTGCTTAGCACCCGTAATGTTCAAGCCCATCACAACCTCGAAACTCTCATACGCGACGCCCAGCATGCATGTTTCAACGAACGCACTCTGAAGAAGGAACGAATCTACCATGATGGAGCCCAGCTGGTAAGAAAATCGAACGGGATATTCCACTTGTTAGACCGAATTTGGATTCCCAAGCGAACCGACTTACGACAGATTATCATGGACGAAGCCCATAAATCCCGCTATTCTATTCATCCCGGAGCTGACAAAATGTACCAGGATCTTCGTTATAGATACTGGTGGCCGGGTATGAAAAGGGATATCCTCTCTACGTCGGGAAATGCCTAACCTGTGCTAGAATCAAGGCTGAACATCAAAGACCCTCTGGCTTGCTCGAACAACCACCGATTCTTATGTGGAAATGGGAGAGCATAGCCATGGATTTCGTAACCAAGCTTCCAACCACGTCATCAGGTCACGACAGCATTTGGGTTGTTGTCGACCGTTTTACTAAATCAGCTCACTTTCTGCCCATACGAGAAGACTACAAGGTGGAACGATTAGCCCGAATCTACACCGACGAGATCATCTGTAGACATGGGACGCCTCGTGATATCATCTCTGACCGTGATGCTCGGTTTACGTCGCGATTGTGGGAAACATTTCAGATGGCACTCGGTACAACGCTTAACATAAGTACCGCTTTCCACCCACAAACCGACGGTCAGACTGAAAGAACGATTCGTACTCTTGAAGACATGCTCCGTTCGTGTGTTTTAGACTTCGGTGGTAATTGGGATAGACACCTGCCGTTAGTCGAATTCTCGTATAACAATAGCTACCAGGCCAGCATTCAGATGGCACCTTTTGAGGCGTTATATGGAAGAAGATGTCGATCGCCTATTGTATGGCACGAGATCGGTCACTCGCAACTAACCGGTCCGGAGCTGCTACAAGAAACGACAGACAAAATTTTCCAAATTCGAGACAACTTAGCGAAAGCTCGGGATAGACATAAAGTTTACGCCGATAAGAAGCGCAAGCCCCAGGAATTTGGCGTTGGTGACTACGTACTCCTAAAGGTATCACCTTGGAAGGGTGTAGTCCGATTCGGCAAAAAGGGAAAACTCGCGCCTCGATATGTGGGACCTTTTAAGATTCTGGAAAGGATCAGAAAAGTCGCCTACAGACTCGAATTACCGGAGGAACTTAGCAATGTCCACCCGACTTTCCACGTATCAAACCTCCGAAAGTGCATCGCCGACCACGATTTACATGTCTCTCTAGACGATCTGCAAGTGAACGAAACATTACACTTCGTGGAAAAGCCTGTCGAAATCATGGATCGCCAAACCAAGCAGCTCAGGCGCTCACGCATTCCTATTGTGAAAGTCCGATGGGAAGGTAAACGAGGCGCGGAGTTTACTTGGGAACTCGAAAGCGACATGAAGGCCAAGTACCCGCAATTGTTTAATTAGAGAAGCGAACCACAAAAAATTCAGATTTCTCACAAATGACTATGAATTAAGATCTGAAACTTTGTAGGCTTATAGATCAATGTATTTCGCACAACATATCCAAAAATCAGCAATTTTTATCCGTAAAATCTTGTCTAATTTGATGTTTTCAGTTAGAAACGTGAAAAGATAAAAGAAGTAAAGAGAAATTTGACAAATCTGGGTGAAATTGACTCTAAATCTGATCAATTCCTGTACGAATCTAGTTGTTTGATCAACGCAATCGAGAACCTGCTTAGATACAACTTGTAGTGTCAAAACCAGGACCTACACAATCCACGCACGATCACGAACTCCGCACGTCGAACGTTCGTTACACAATCGTACGGTGTCAAAACCGATCCTACAATGGTCACGATCGTGTACGGATTCCGCACGTTACACGAGTCAAATCGGTCCAAACGAAGAACTCCCACACGTGAATCACGACCTTGTTACGGCTTTCAGCCTAATTTCAGGACGAAATTCCCTAAACAAGGGGAGGCTGTAACACCCCGTGTTTTCACGAGTGAAAGTCAAAGTCAACGACCGATTTCGCGCGACTTGACTCGTAGAAATGTTTTTATTTTATTTATATTATGTGGAGTAATTTCGTACATTGCAATAATCGAATCGTGTTAATCGTATTTCAATCGACCTACGAGTGTGAATCATAGGCAGTAACAATGCGATAAAGTTAATCAACTGATAATCAAGCTATGCTAATCAAATCGACCTCGAATCGCAACTCGAACTATGTATTTTACTTGTTGTTTATACGTGTGTGTGTGCCTTACGTGTTACCTGTGCATGTTCATTTTATGTTATGTTGTGATAATCAAGCGAACTCAATCGAAACTCGAAGTCTAACTCGAATACAATCGAACCCAAACCCGAATTCCGAATCGAACCGTATCATATACGAAGTAGTTGGGACTAAAAGTAATTTGACTAGGAAACCCTATCGAATCGTTCGCAATCTAAGCCGAAACGTTGAAGAATCGTCGCACCGAACGCATTATTCAGCGTCATCCGGACGGATTGTCCATCCGGATGGACAGTCAATCCGCACGGATTGACCATCCGCACGGATTACCAATCCGGACGGATAACCTATCCGGGTACGTGCTATCCGCACGGGTTACCCTTTCCCCTTTTGGCATCCTATAAATACACGGGTCACTCTCCAAACTTTCCACTTTTGGCAAGTGACGTCCGAACCGTACGCATTCTTCACCTTTTCTCAGATTTCTCTCAATCCAGGTAAGATCTTGCTCTAATTCTTGTACATTCTTGATCACTACACAATTCTACACCTTTCTATCTTTCAAATCTCAACTTTTAACCGTGAAATCATCAAGATTTGAGGTATTCTCGGGTGACGTCATCATGAAGTTCTTATGAACTTCAAGCTTGACTTCATTCCATCGAGAATGACTCAG